>WNYA01001956.1:582-23082 GCA_019512145.1 Engystomops pustulosus | reverse complement strand
TTGTCAGCCATTTTAAATAAAGCGGACATTTTAGCTGGCTTGCTCACAGCTAATGTCATGATTCAAACTTCATTTTTATGTAACCTGTTTGCTAGTTTCTCCTTGACATTTAATGAGAAGCAAGTCTGTCCTTCATCTTGTCCTCTAGCACCTGCTTAATTTCATGTTTTGGCTTGCCCGATTCTTCTTCTCAGGGCAATTAGTATAAACAAGGCCTCTGAGAAGAAACGTTTAATCTTTTCAGAGAATGTCCTGGTAAATTCATTATGACCAATAGCATTGCAGTATTCTATCTCCTTGTCACGCTCCTACGCTGATTTTTCTGTCTTTGATATATGCAGCTGAGGCTAATAAAGATTGAACATTCTACATTCACTAAGAGACTGATGTGTTTTGGGTTTGTGTTCTTGTCCCGGTGCCGGGCAGCCATGAAAGAGTTAATTAATTTGAAAGTCACCTTTACAATGAGGGGGGGGGGGGTTGAGCAACTGGCGTCAACTGGGTGACCATACTAAAATGGACATTTGACCATCGAGGTGACCTCCGCAGGAGTCCAGGCGGCCAGTAACCAGAATTGACAAAGTCTACTTTATTGTCTGCCTTCACTGTCACTTCTGTTTCACTGGCTGTTTGGATTGGGTATGGTCATCTTCTTGTGTAATATTATGTACTTTGCCTTTAAATGTCCATATATAATAGTATGCTCACTATAATTGTGAACCAAAGAACCACTTGTAAGGTGACTGGACAGTGACGGATGGTCAGACAGACTGATGTTAGCTGAAGCTGTGAGATGGGAATAATTAACCCTTAGATGTCTGCAATGCTAGAGTGGGAGTATTCTGTTGTGATTGTCATAGTGTCAGTGATACAGTTTTGTCATTAAGAGTTGCCCACAGAAGTGAGTCTCAGAGATTTGCGGAGACCTGCCCTGGTCAGGTGTGCATTCCACTCCCTTCAGGGAGTCTGAGCGGTCTCGTATGACTGTAAGAGCTAGTCGAGTCTGAAGGAGAGTGACTTGGAGGGTCAGTCTGACGGCAGTGACTTGGTGTAGAGTCAGTCTGGTCAGGTGGTGACCCAGTGTAGGGTCCTTTGTGGAAGACTCAGGTTTCTAGTTTCTTTGTGTCTGTAAATTGAGGTGTCGACATCCGTTGTGAAAGCCTCTTGAGTCTGTGGGGACAGGTTCCTTTGACAGTATTGTGGTTGTGGACATTTATGATAGGTAGAGAGCACGGTAAATTGGAATTGAGCCAAGTGCAGTGCGGACAAGGGACTTGTTTCCCACATGAAGGGAAAGATGCACAGAAAGTAAGTAGGACTGATGGAAAAGTGCAAAGTTGACATAATGGAACATAAGGGCTGGTAGCATTGTGGTGAAAATAAAAATAGTACTGAAGGTTTGAAGGTTTTGGGATGTGTCAGAGGATCTGATGATTGTACAAGTGAGAAAACTTGATCAGATTTGCAAACAGACACTAAGAGCCTCTGGCTTTGATGGACGGAACAGGACAGAGTGACAGGAATCCTTCAGAGTGGCCATTGAAGAAATAGACAGGCGATAAGGGACATTTCAAAGTTTTTGATGTGGAGAGAATTTGAGAAAAAAGAGATTTTATTATATTTTCCTCCGTGGAAAAAGGAAGAAAAGATGGCGTCTAGGATTCACCCTGTTAGACTCCACCCCTGTACCTGGTGGTTACAGAAAATGACACACCCTACCATCCTTCAGTGGCGGCCATCTTAGAACAGTTTATTTTGCAGTAAATTGCCTATGACTCTACTGGCAGCCATAAAGGCTGGTTGAGTATAATAGTTGTAGAAAACAACTAGTTCTTGTTGTAGTTTAGCAGCTGAGCACCCTTGAAGAGTCTTGACAGATGTCTGGAATAAATACCGGCTGAAGGTAGTATTTCACTAAATTCCAGAACTCTGCTCAGATAATTCTTGGAGTGGGAAGCTATATGGTTTATTATGGTCCAGTTAAAACTTATTTAATCATGATCATTATAGGAAAAAAAATGTTGCAATATCTCTGGTAATTGCTTGTTGGAGTTTGCAGCGTAAGCGAGTAGGGGGGGGGGCATGAATCTGCATTTTGTTATGCTTAGAAGTGACAGGCTAATGGCCTTAATGTATAGATAAAGCAGTCTGGCCAGGACTTTATAGATAGCACAGAACTCTGGGCTAGAGATAGTTAAGAGAATCCCATATGTCTAAAAAAGATAAAGCGGAGATGTAAACGATCATGGGGAGTTCCACGGGAACTGTTTACAGCTTTAGGACACATGGGGGATGACCTGACGGTATAGTGTACATCTAGTGCACTTTGCCAGCTGTTTTGTAAAGGGTTGTTACCAAAGGTGTTAACGGACAAGAGACATCTCTGCCAGATTGACGTACAGAGGAAACAGAGACCAGGGTCGACAGTTTCACAGACCACGCCAAAGTGAGACTGACAGAAGTTCCGGAAGTCCCAGCCACCAGACCCGAGTGGGCGAGCTTTAACTCGTGGGGAGGAGACATGACTGAAGTGACTGGCGACATTCTAGGGCAATGGAGACAGCCCCAACAGAGCGGGACTAGGGGGGTGGTAATGGACGAGGACGTTAGCAGGGACACCCTCCCCAAGACAGAGTTAGCTCTCATCAAAGAAATACAGTTACATGATCTTTGCTCTATGCTCTTCAACATGGAGGCCTAGTAGGTCAAAATAATTAAAATGTGCATTGATCGAAAGTATTGCATTAGGTGCATTGCATTATGTCTTCAAAAATGGAAGGACACGCACGTGTTTATCTATTTCATGAAGTCTTAGACACGAAGCCCTTCACAAAGAAATCTCATGAATCTTCTGTTTTGGCTGGGAAGCTGGCGTCTAGCATGCTCATTAACAATGTGGGGGGAGTGTTGTGAACATTTTCCTGATATACTTCCCCCCCCCCATCTCTTACTTTCACTTTCACATAGATTAGTGTGGAGATGTATAAAAAAACAAAGGGAGATTTGAGACCTATTTAGCCTGCATAGACACACACTATACAAATTTGAATACGCTAAGAACATTGCAGTGTGTACTATGTGCAGTGTGTACTATGTACAGTTTTCTGTGTAGTGTGCAGTGTGTACTATGTGAAGTGTGTACTATGTACAGTGTCCTGTGTCGTGTGCAGTGTGTACTATGTGCAGTGTATACTATGTACAGTTTTCTGTGTAGTGTGCAGTGTGTACTATGTGAAGTGTGTGCTATGTACAGTGTCCTGTGTAGTGTGCAGTGTGTACTATGTGCAGTGTGTACTATGTGCAGTGTGTACTATGTGTAGTGTGTACTATGTACAGTGTTCTGTGTAGTGTGCAGTGTGTACTATGTGCAGTGTGTACTATGTGAAGTGTGTACTATGTGAAGTGTCCTATGTATGGTGCAGGGGCCCCAGATTCAGGATTTCTGGCGCCTGTTCTTCATGAATCTGGCACCTCCTGCACTGCTCTGACAAAGCGCACTTAGTTGTTTTTTGGTGCACATTTAACACAGGGCGTGCAACACATTTCTGTTGGACTCTGCATGATAAATGTGGTGCACGGTCCTACAAAGCACCGAAACGCCTCTTTATGTGCAGAAATTTGTGTTGCGTGAAACTCCGGCGGACCTGAGCGGGGAAGCGACACATGCAGGATCTCAGGCGCACAATGTAAGTGGATCGCAGCAGCTACAAATCCTCGTTGGACAACCTCGGGGATGGCTTACCCGTCCTGTCGTGGTCCCTGAGGTGCGTTGTCCGACGAGGATTCGTAGCTGCCGCGATCCACTTACATCTTGCACCTGAGATCCTGCATGCGTCAATTCCCCGCTCAGGTCAGCCGGAGTTCACCATCTTCTTCCCGGTGTATGTGAGTGCATGTCTTGCGACACAATAAGAATTTTAAATTCTGCGGTTTGTCCGAATCATTCGGGTTGTCCGGCGGCAACGCCCCCGATTTTTGTTGCATGAAAGCCGTTGCGTACAATCCAATTGCGTGCGCCAAAAAACCCTGTGCTATTCAGCGCAAATCGGAAAAAAATTGGGAAACCTGGCGGAAATGCAGTCTGCAGACCCTGTGCCCCTGTGTGTTTTATGGCCATTATGATGTCAACCGTATAGAAGTAAAAGTGGATGACAGAGAAAAGATCTCAAATCAGTGAGTTCCACAAAACTATTTTCATTTAACAGTTAGACAAAGATGGTTTAGACAATTCGGTAAATTTCCGGCACTCACCGGTCTGGTTGGAGATCTCGCCTTCTGCACAGGGGGCGCACTTGTAGCAGCATTTCTGTTTTCCTTCCTCTGGGACTTTCTTGTATCCGGGGAGACAACTCTCACTACAGACGGAGCGCGGGGTCTGGAATACATAGTCAGATACAGTCCGGCATCAGTGTGATGTGTCATAATGTAATGCAAACTCTGGGCAGGGAGGTCATCTCTCCCGGGGTTAACAGGAACCTTCCAGAGATATTTCTTTCTTTCAAATTTATTTTTATTAATATTTTCAACAGCAAATAAGAACCAGCATAATACAGAGCAATAAACAGAGTCAGAGTGGTGTCACAGTCTAAGGGAATAGTCTCTTGGGGTAAGAGTCTGTGGACTCCCTGGACCACCGCGGGGGATAACAATACTAGCCGCAACCCGGGAGCGGAGTCTAAGTGAACTCAGGAAGGCAGGAACATGAGAAGACAGGACCACAGGAAGGCAGGCAGGACCTCGGGAATGCAGGCAGGACCTCAGGAAGGCAGACAGGACCCCGGGATGCCTGGCAGGACCTCGGATGGCTGGCAGGACCTCGGATGGCTGGCAGGACCTCGGGACCTCAGGACGACCACTAGGATATCGGACTGCCACAGGAACACCGGACCACGACAGGATTACAGGACCAACACAGGTTTACATGACCGCCACAGGATTACGGGAGCGCCACAGGATTATGGGACTGCCACAGGATTACGGGAACACCACAGGATTACGGGAATGCCACAGAATTACGGAAACGCTCAGGAGGCTTTCACTTCAGCTTGGGAAGACTTGAAGATCCGGTAGAGGATGCTAGGAGCCACCAGGCTATAAAGGAGTCCAGAAATGCTAGCGCCAATTAGGAAGCAGGAAGCAGACCCGCGGCCTACAGAGGAAGACGGCGCGGGACCAGTATGGGGCCATGGCGGAATCTGGAGCCAGGAGAGGTAAGCGACCTGTGGGAGCGGGGACAGCGGCAGCAGGCACGGGTGCACCTGCGATCCATAGCGAGGATCGCGGGTGTAACCGTGACAGGCCCCTCTTCTATTTTTCCTCAGCCTTCTCTTCTTCTTACTTCGCTTTCTCCAATTCTTCCTGTTGATGAGACATCTGAGGAGGAGAGCAGAAACAGACAAACCCCGAAGAGATGCTTGGACCTGGCAGGGAACAAGCCGAGGGCAACTTGAGGACGACTTGAACGTCTTTTGGCCGGAGGTTGGAGTAGCACTTGGAATGCTGGAAGCTGGTGTGGCCCTTGGAAAGCCAGAGCAGCGCTTGGAAGCTGCAGAGGCTGTAGCGACTCTTGGAGAGCCGTTGGGACCCTGAGGAGACTCTGGAGCGGCCTCAGGGGAGACCGGTGGAGACTCTGGAGCAGCCTCAGAGGAGGCCTGAGCAGCCCTGGGAAGCTGTGGAGTCACTGGAGCATCTGTGGGAAGCTGCGGAGTCACTGGAGCAGCTGTGGGAAGCTGCAGAGTCACTGGAGCAGCCCTGGGAAACTGTGGAGATACTCGAGCAGCTCTGGGAAGCTGCGGAGACACTGGAGCAGCTCTGGGAAACTGTGGAGACACTGGAGCAGCTCTGGGAAACTGGAGACACTGGAACAGCTTTGGGAAGCTGCGGAGACACTGGAGTGGCTCTGGGAAGCTACAGAGACACTGGAGTAGCTCTGGGAAGCTGCGGAGACATTGTAGCAACTCTGGTAAGCTTCGGAGACACTGGAGCAGCTGTGGGAAGCTGCTGAGACACTGGAGCAACTGTGGAAAGCTGCGGAGTCACTAGAGCGGCTCTGTGAAGCTACGGAGACACTGTAGCAGCTCTGGGAAGCTGCAGAGACACTGGAGCAGCTCTGGGAAGCAGCGGAGACACTGGAGCGGCTCTGGGAAGCTGTGTAGTCACTGGAGCGGCTCTGGGAAGATGCAGAGACACTGGAGCTGCTCTGGGAAGCTGTGGAGACACTGGAGCAGCTCTGTGAAGATTTGGAGACACTAGAGCGGCTCTGGGAAGCTGTGGAGACACCTGAGCTGCTCTGGGAAGCTGCAGAGACACTGGAGCAGCTCTGGAAAGCGTTGGAGACACTGGGGACACCGGAACCAAGCAGGACAGGCGAGGTAGCCAAACTTGAGGTGGTTCAAACCTGGACCGTATTCTTGCCAGGAACTTGGCATGGGAAACCATGTCCGGGTCACCACTATCCCATAGAGGAGTAGCCCAGGCCAGGGCCTCTCCAGAGAGCAAACAGTAGACGAACACCACTTTAGAGCGTTCGGTGGGGAACTGGGAGGACATTAGTTCTATGTGCTGCGAGCACTGGGAAACAAATCTCCTGTCAAATTTGTCAGGCAAAAATTTCTCAGGTCCAGACTCTACTGCCGGAGAACACGGCAGGGTGACTAGAGCAACAGGAGGAGTCACAGGAGCCTGCTGCTGGGAGGCAATCATCCGAAGAGTGGCAGCGAGTTTGTCCAGGGGTTTTTGTGCAGCAATCTCTTGGGACTGCTGGGAGATAGTGTTGTGAAGGTCACCCAGTAGCTGGTATGGATCCTTGGCACTGTCCATGGCTTTAGCAGGATACAAGACCTTGGCGCAGTCTATGGCTGGATCTTACTGTCACAGTCTATGGGAATAGTCTTCACCAGAGCCCGCCGCAAAGCGGGATGGTCTTACTGCGGTGAAGAGCCAACAGGTCGCTCAACAGGTGTGACTAGGCCCGCGGTGGCAGCCAAGGTAAGGACCACGGGAAGGCAGGACCACAGGAAGGCAGGACCACGGGAAGGCAGGACCACAGGAAGGCAGGCAGGACCACAGGAAGGCAGGCAGGACCACGGGAAGGCAGGCAGGACCTCGGATGGCAGGCAGGACCTCGGGTGGCTGGCAGGACAACCACTAGGATACCGGACCGCCACAGGAATACCGGACCACCACAGGAACACCAGACCGCCACAGGATTACAGGACCGCCACAGGATTACAGGACCGCCACAGGATTACAGGAACGCCACAGGAATACGGGAACGCCACAGGAGCATGGGAAAACCACATGAACTCGGGAACACCACAGGAACACCGGACCGCCACAGCATTAAAGGAACGCCACAGGATTACAGAGCCTCCTACGACTTATCTTCGGATGACTCTTTCATTACTTCATGGCAGAAAAGAAATTTCTTCTGACAACTTGGTCCTTTGAGCCAGAATCCAACATCTTTCAAACCTCTTCCCCGATCTGCGGGCTGCCAACTCCTGGCCAGGGTGTCCCCTGAATTACCGGTAAGTGGAGGCCAGGAAGCAAAGAGTCGTGAAGGAGAGACTGATTCACAGAACATAGTAGGGAGAAGTGAGTCTACATCTGAATAGAGGCAAGCCCTGGGTTATGTACAGGATAGGTTCTTTAGATTGTTCTAAAAGGGGTTGTTCGAGAGTTCAAAAAATTTATGAGCCAGGCTGGGACAGGTTTTTAGAAAAATAAACGTGCACTCACCTCTTCCGTTGCTTCCGATGTCCCACCTGCCCCTGTTTGTTTGCAGGGTAACGGAAGCTGTTCTACTGGGAGCTTCCGGCCGGCTGAGGTGGCCAGTGTCACGGGCATGGGCACCAGCTCGATCCATGTCACGGATCGCGTGTGCACCCGTGCTCCCTGTCCTGGCCATGCTTCCCCTGGCCCTGAAATTATCTCTCCATGCTCCAGCTGTTCTTGTCCGGACTAGGCCCTAGGGTACGCGTGAGATAGAGCTCGGAAATTTAAAGGGCCAACCCACGGGGGATTAGCGCTGGCCACTTCCGGGTTGGTATTTAATCCATCAGCTCCCATCAATACCCCCCCGGATCTTCAAGCCATTTCCCTGAAGAGAAAGCCCTCCTGTGTATCCTGCCTTCCTGTGTATTCTGTGTGCCAGTCCATTCCTGTGTATCCTGTGTGCCAGTCTGTTCCTGTGTATCCTGCTTGCCAGTCCGTTCCTGATCCGTGTGCCAGCTCCTGTGTTTCCTGACGTGAGTCCTAATGTGCCTTCCTGTGCTGTTCTCCTGCTGTCACCCCAGGTGCAGACTGTCTCCTGCATTACTACCTTGGCTGCCACCGGTCCCAGGTGTCGGCAAGTACCATCTCCTGCGGTGGTCCAGGGGGTCCACAGACTCTCAGTCCTGACAGCCAGCCACTTCCACTCCTCCCTATCTCTCAGCACTGGGCGCTGGGATATGGTGGCCGGCAGCTCCCCGAGCACAACTTCCATTCCCCTGTAAGCAAATGGAGACATGGATCAGACGGACCACAGCATGGAACATCAAGAGTCACAGAGGAGGTCAGTATACATTTATTTTTTTTAAAAGCCGCCCCAGCCTTGCTCCTAATTTTTTATTACGGACAATCCCTTTATTTTGAATTTGTATGTAAGTCGGAACTGGTGTACTTGTAGGTACAGACACATTTTTTTTATCCCTGTGACAATAGGATTTTCAACATTTTTGCTGTCATGGGAACAAAGATTATGAATAAAGCTTCATTACTGTTAGAATCAGTGGATCCTCTGGACCACCGCGGGAGGTGGAACTAGCCAACACCTGGGACCGGAGTCTAGCGGCACCTGGTATTCACCAGAGCCCGCCGCAAAGCGGGTTGGACTTGCTGTGGCAGGATACCACCAGGTCGTTCCCAGGTGTGACTAGCCCGCGGTGGAAGCCGAGGTCGAGGTACCTTAGCGGAAGACAATCTCGTAGTCAGGTCCAGGCACAGGGTCAGGGCAGGCGGCAGAGATGCAACGTCAAGTCCAAGTCCGGGGTCAGCAACAGGAGGTCCAGGCAGGTGGGAACGGGAACACAGGCACACGGAGCACAGCAACACGGAGGAACTTGTGTAACACGGCAACACAGGACTCAGGAGCGGGGACACACAGGAACGCAGGAATACACAGGAACGCAGGAATACACAGGAATGCAGGAATACTCGCTTGGAAGCTTTCTCTAAGGCTATGAGGCACAAAGATCCGGCAAGGCAGGAAGGGAGGTGCCGGACTATAAGGTGGAAGTGTTCAGCCAACGCACCAATCAGTGGTGTGCTGGCCCTTTAAATTTTCTGCAACCAGCGCCCGCGTGCCCTAGGAGGCAGGGACGCGCGCGCATGGCAGTCCGGCGGAGATCAGGAGCCAGGACAGGTGAGTCCGGGGAAGCGGGGGCCACTGGAGTATTAGTAGGAGCACGGGTGCGACCCCGATCAGAGACAGGGATCGCGGGAGCACCCGTGACAATTACAGACGCCTTACAGCTGATCATTGCAGCCTGGGATAAAATGGAGCGTCTAGAGGGCTTCACCAAAGGTCACAGTGGGTAGAACGGTCTGTGTGTATCTAGTGGGTGACTGTAAGTCAGGTGTCCTTAGGTAAGGTCCGCCTGTCTAGACAATGATTATTCACTTTGTAGATATTTAGCATTTTAGTTACCAATACAAGGTTGTGTCTTGTAGAGTCTTTTGTACCATATTCTTTTAGGCTTCGTTTTTATGCTTTTCACTGTGCACTTACGACACCTCTACTTTATTTTTTTGAGTTGGTAGGATAACAGAGATACCAAATTTATATGGGTTTTATCAGTTTAATAATTATTCATTTAATACATTTTAAAAATTAAAACCCTTTGTACAAAAAATACAACTTCTTTTAACACGTGTAAGACCCCAAACATCTGTACAATGACGAAATCTGTTATGTCCGATACAAAAGGATGAAGATACAGAAGTTCTATTACATGTATAATGGTAAATAACCTGCCCTAACACTTACACACTTACACTAGGGTTTGGTTTACTCAGTTTGGAAAGAGGAAGAGGGGCAGATAGCTGGAGCTATGGCATAGTATATATATATATATATATATATAGTAACAGAAGACCAGATGGCGGAATGTCAATCACCCTGCAGCACCTCTTTTCCAAGCTAGTAGAATGAAGTGCACTGTGAGCTCCGAGTGTGCGCTGAGCATAACCAGACAAGCCTCACCTTTTATATGCCCTATTATTGGCAGCATTGTCCTACCAGAGCTTTTATCCTTCTATCTATACACAATTACCCTGTATGTTGTGTTTATCCTTTTACCTGGACCTGTTGCCCCTGTGGTCAACATAAACCTTGACTTTTGTGCAATTTGTAGGGGACCACAGCCAAGAGGCGCAGATCTGGTCCCTTTTGTTCCCCTTGAAATCTAAGGTCTATACAGTGAAGATACAAAGGTAAAAGATGCTCCATGGAGTAATATCCTGCTGGAAATTCTGGGCAGCCCCTCCAAGGGATCAACAACTGTGATGTAACCCTGTACCTCATGTGACCCTGGAGGATATAGGTGACCCATGCAGATGACCAGCATAGAATGACACCATAGCATTATGGCTGCCCCCCTTCATTGGCCATTGTGTAAAGGAGGAAGTAATCGCAATACCTGGAAGACATTGCAGTTATTTCAGGGCTTTTACACCAGAAAACTGGAGCACAAGCCCAACCAAAGAAGCTTCCTCATTGCCCCAGACCGGGGTCACTGGCCCAAATCCATGCCACCTCTCTATCTGGACACTATCTTGTGACCACAGACTCCTGGCACTGTTCCATTGTCATTCCAATTTTGGAAGACACTGGGGCAGATTTACTTACCCGGTCCATTTGCGATCCAGCGGCGCGTTCTCTGTGGTGGATTCGAGTCCGTCTGGCCGGTGTCGCTGCTGCGCTGAAGACCATCAGAATGCACTGAACTTCACCGTCCTATCGTGGGTGAAGGTAAGCGTGTGTCGAGCGACATATTTTTTTTTTTTAAATGAGGCGGTTTTTCCGAATCCGTCGAGTTTTTTTACGGCCACGCCCCCCGATTTCCGTTGTGTGCATGCCGGCGCCGATGCGCCACAATCCGAGCGCATGCGCCAAAATCCCGGGGGAATTCAGGAAAAATCGCCGCAAATCGGAAATATTCGGGTAACACATCAGGAAAACGCGAATCGGGCCCTTAGTAAATGACCCCCACTGTCTTATACTAGCTTGACTGTTAATTCAACCCAGAGATCTGTTACCTGTTTTGTGAAGACCACAAGTTTCTGGACAGTGATTTGAGCTTGTGTGTATGTGTGATAGAGGCCCCTCATTGTATAAAGCTCTCTATATTCTTCATGCACCTGTGTCTGCATCTGTGCCCTATGATCTATGGTCTGTACTATTACACCTGCTGCTTGTATAGCAGAGAGAACATTCAGTATGTGCTTGTTACTTATTAGTTTCTTTAGATATAAAGTGATATTGAGCCATAGAACAAATCATGAAGAAACAATAGGGCTGGTAGCCTTCATATCTCATGGGCTTTGTAGTCCTGTCTAACATCTGCTAAACACAATCCACAAAGAAATGTTGGACCAAGAAGAGAGAGCGGTATCCACAATCACAATGTCCTCTCAACACATCTGTATAAATTCCATTGAATTGGACAAAAGTGAAGGACTATCATCTGTCTCAAAGCTCCTGACAGCCCCAGATCTCTTCTCTGAATGGTCCGATGTCTTCTATAAGCTGATGTGAGATACATAACTGATCCCTTCCATTGCTGTCCCATGAATTGCACATTTTTCCCAGCCTCCCATGACCTAATCTGCGCCTTTTTCTCAAGCCTACCTTGACCTATCCTGTACCTGTTTCCATGGCTCCCATGACCTTATCCTGCACCTTTCCCCAGCCTCCCATGACCTATCCTGCACCCTTTCCCCAGCCTCCCATGACCTGTCCTGCACCTTTCCCCAGCCTCCCATGACCTATCCTGCACCTTTTTCTGCCGCCTCCCATGACCTATCCTGTACCTTTTCCCAACCTCCCATCACTTATACAGCACCTTTTTCCCAGCCTCTCATGACCTTATTTTGCATCTTTTTCCCAGCCTCCCATGCCATTATCCTGCACTTTTTCCCAGCTTCCCATGACCTATCCTGCACCTTTTTCCCAACCTCCCATGACCTATCCTTCACCTTTTTACCAGCCTCACATGACCTGTCTTGCAACAGCGTCTTATTACTATCTTGCAACCTTTTTCCAACCTCCTATGCTATCCTGCATCTTTTTCCCAGCCTCTGCATGACCTTATTTTGCTTTTTCCCCCACCTCCCATGACCTTACCTGCACTTTTTTCCCAGCTTCTTTGACCTTATCCTGCACCTTTTTCCCATTCCCCCATGACGTATCCTGCACCTTTTTCCCAGCCTCCTATGACCTGTCCTGTACCTTTTTCTCAAGCCTACCTTGACCTATCCTGTACCTGTTTCCAAGGCTCCCATGACCTTATCCTGCACCTTTTCCCAGCCTCCCATACCTTCCGCACCTTTTTCCCACCTCCCATGACCTTTCCTGCACTTTTTCCCAGCCTCCCATGGACCTTATCCCTGCACGCCTTGTTTCCCCCAGCCTCCCATGACCTGTCCTGCACCTTTTTCCCAGTCTCCCATGACCTATCCTGCACCTTTTCCCAGCGTCTTATGAAATATCCTGCACCTTTTCCAAGCCTCCCATGACCTATCCTGCACCTTTTTCTGCCGCCTCCCATGACCTATCCTGAACCTTTTTCCCAGTCTTCCATGACCTATCCTGCACCTTTTTCCCATCTCCGCCTCTATCCTGTACCTTTTTCCCAACCTCTTTGACCTTATCCTCATCTTTTTTCCAGCCTCCATACTTATTTTGCATCTTTTTCCCAGCCTCCTCACCTATCTTGCATTTTTTCCCCAGCCGCCCATGACCCTTATCGCTGTCACTTTTTTTCCAGCCTCTTTTGACCTTATCCTGTCGCTTTTTCCCATTCCCCCTATACCTATCCTGCAACCTTTTTCCCCAGCCTCACATGACCTGTCTTGTCACCTTTACCCAGCCTCCCATGACATATCCCTGTACCTGTTTCCAAGGCTCCCATGACCTTAGCCTGCACCTTTTTTCCAGCCTCTTTTGACCTTATCCTGCACTTTTTTCCCAGCCTCCCATGACCTATCCTGCACCTTTTTCCGAGCCTTCCATGACCTATCCTGCACCTTTTTCCCAGCCTCCCATGACCTATCCTGCACCTTTTTCCGAGCCTCCCATATACCTACCTCGCAACCTTTTTTCCCAGCCTCCCATGACCTATCTTGCACCTTTTCCGAGCCTCCCATGACCTATCCTGCACCTTTCCCCAGCCTCCCATGACCTATCCTGCACCTTTTCCTAGCTTCCCATGACCTATCTTGCACCTTTCCCCAGCCTTCCATGACCTATCCTGCACCTTTTTCCCATCCTCCCATGACCTATCCTGCACCTTTTTCCCAGCCTCCCATGACCTATCCTGCAACCTATTCCCCAGCCTCCCATGACCTATCCGGCACCTTTTTCCCAGCCTCTCATGACCTATCCTGCACCCTTTTCCCAGCCTCCCATGATGTATTCTCCACCTTTTTCTGCCGCCTCCCATGACATATCCTGCACCTTTTCCATTTTTTCTTTTTTTTCTTTAATGTAGCCGGGTTTACGGTGACCAAATGGTTGTAATACATCATCTAAAAGGCGCTCCAGTAGGGAGTTTATTCCCAAAATAATGGGTCTGAAGGTAGGGGGAAAAGAATCTTTATGGGGTTTAGGTGATGCATAGAAGATAGGTGTTTCGGGGTAGTCCGGTAGGAGGTATCCTTTAATTTTTTGTGAGAATATGCCTAAGGAGAAACCTTCGCGTAAGATATTGGATAATTCCATTGTGATGTTGGAAGTGGGATCATTGAACAGTTGTTTGTAAATGGATTTGTCGTTTAGTATTTCAGTTACTTCCCTGTGGTATAAGTCTTTGTCTAATATTACGATGGAGCCTCCTTTGTCCGATGCACGGATCACGATGTAGGGGTTATTTTTTCTTTCTTGCCCCGATAGATTATTTTTACTGTTGTCATCAGTTGACTTTCTGTACAAGTTGGTTAAATCTTCTTCTACTCTCTTTTGAATAATGTCCATGCTGTCTGTCCGGGATCCAATGGCATAAAAATACAGATTTTTTTGTAGAAACCAATTCAGACGTATCCGTTATTGTATCCTTGAAGGTATTTGATGTTTGTTGCATATCTAATTATTGCATGACTGCTACTTGATCAGAAAAATGTCCAATGTCTGCAAACTTGGACTGACCCATATCATCGAAACATTCCACTGTATCTTCTGTTTTGGGCTGAGGTTGTTTTCTGAGGTTGTTTTTTGAGAGTATGAGATCTTATGAAGGTATTTACATCATTAATGGTTTCATATAAATCCATGTTGGTGGATGGGACATAATTTAGACCTTTGGAGAGTAGACTGCATTCTGCTGTTGTGGGAGCACACGCAGACAAATTGACAATATTGAACGTAACGTTGCCTGAATTCACTTGCGTTTGTTTCCTTGTGCTCTGGTTTTTGTGATTTTCCTACCGGCTCTCTGGTATCTTCCCCGATTTTTGGCTCTTTTGATCCTGTTTGTTTTTGCTGTTCCTGTTGGTAGGTGTTCGGTGAGTAGAAGGCGTCTCTTCGGTTTCTGATGCATCTGTGTTCCTATCAGTTCCTAGAGTCATATTCTGTGGAACTGAATGTAACTTTTGGATGATCGACTTCCATATTGCGTTTTGTGAGTATGGATTTAGGTCTTCTATCTCTTTTTTCTTTCCATGTGTAAACTGTGTTGGTGGAATAATCCCGGAGGTCTCTCTCAAATGTAATTTTTTTGTTGTTGGCAGTAATCGTGTCTTCGAGTTTGTGTAAATTTGATTCTAATTTCTTTTTTAATTGGTGATAATCAGTTGTGGAAGTGTGAGGTAGTAATTCATTTTGTATCTCAGAATTTTTTGTATTTATTTCTGTTATTTTGATCGACTCATATTCTGTAATTAAATGAATTAATTTTAGTGAACAGTCTGACAAGATGGTCGCGCCATTTCGAGTTAAATTCTTCATTGTAGACTTTGGTGGGGGGCTTATAAAGTCTAAGTCCACGGGGTATCATATGATGTTGACTATATTTTGTTAATGTGGTGTGATCCCACCATACTCTAAGTTGGTTTGCCATGCTTTTCTCCAGTTCCCTCATGAGATTGTGGACCGGTGTGGCGTTGATTGGGAATTGAGAAAATCTCTTGTGCTCTGTTCACACGTTCAGAATTGTTAAGAGTCGGAAACACAGATGTTTCTGTGTCCATAATGTCATTGTTGTACTGAATGTAATAGTTAGGTCGTTGTAGGTATAAGCGTAAGCTGGTTTTGCTTTATCTTGTAAGTTCTGTGCAAAGATATAATAAGTAGTTTTACCGTCTCTATTATTGTATGGGACCAGAAAACAAAGAATGAACATATAGCCAGTCCCCGGGTTACGTACAGGATAGGTTCTGCAGGTTTGTTCTTAAGTTGAATTTGTATCTAAGTCGGAACTGTATTATTGTAACCCCAGTCAAAAATTTTTTTGGTCTCTGTGATAATTGGATTTTAAAAATATTGGGTTGTCATAACAACCAGGATCAACAATAAAGCTTCATTACAGACACCTGGGATAACTGTTACAGCTGATTATTGTAGCTTAGGGCTAAAGTGCAGTAAATTACCAATTACCAGAGGTCCGTTTGTAACTAGGGGTCGTCTGTAAGTCGGGTGTTCTTAAGTAGGGGACCACCTGTGTACGTGGAATTTTTACTTTAGTCGTGAGTACTGTTATACTACTACGAATATAAATATAACTCAATATATTTGGGAGCACGTACTTCCAAAAGTCGACATATGTACACGAAAAAGGAAGGTGGAAGAGAAACAGCTCACCTGGAGTGCTGTGTGTCCATAAGTGTTCGTACTGAGTCGGGTTCAGTCCAAGTGCACAGAAAAAGGAAAAAATTGTCCACCAGTTTAGGTCTACAAAGGATATTTTAAAAGAACAAATTTTATTTCTGAAACAATAAAAGCATTCACCAGGCAATGGCAGGGGGAATAAGAATGTCTGACGCGTTTCGAATCCTAGCGTGGATTCTTCGTCATAGATAGAGGATCGTGGAATACACCGTGGGAAGTGCCACGTATACCGGAAATGACCTAGGGAACGAAGGACACACCTCCACAATAGGTAACAATAGATCTTATGTATATTTACTGATCATGTATCCCGTGTTTTAATATGTTACTCTTTAATTACTTTGATTTCTATTGTTACCTATTGTGGAGGTGTGTCTTTCGTTCCTTAGGTCATTTCTGGTATACGTGGTACAAATTCAACTTAAGTACAAACCAAAGTACATAACCCAGAGACTGCCTGTAAACTTAATTAATATTGGAATCAAGGACCTGGTCACATGAGCTTACAGTCTAGTAGCATGGTATGCTCATAAATGTAGTGATATGGTCCCTTAGAAACAAGACTGTGTCCTTGGATACGGCCACCTCTGCTGGAGTGATTGCACAAGAAAACAAAAAGTTTCTGAATATGAAATGTCCCGGAGTTACTGCAGGTCCCACAGCCATCCTGTGGTAATGATCACTGAATCCACGTGGTCAGGCAGGGCTCAAAAGCGCATGTCTGGCCACCGCTGCCAAAATGTGAGGTGGTCGTATCCGAGGAAGCTATCTTGTTTCTAAGGGTCAACATGGCTACATTTATGAGAAATTATCTTCACACAGGAACATTTTTTTAAATAACATCCAATTGAAGAAATGGCAAATGAATTTAATTAAATGTGAATGCGTGGACGACTGGTCCACTCTGCTGCCATAGGTAGAGTTCTCCTACAACTCCCTGGACTCTTAGTCTGCCGGTGCCACTCCTTTTTTTGTTGTGTACAGAAGGCATCCATGTACACCACTACCTCTCTCCATGTGTGCTGATGTTCCTGCTGTGGAAGAGTTGGTAAAAGACCTTAAATGCATCTGGGAACAGACTTGTAAGTCTCTACTTCGGGCGTCCACCCGCACCAAAACTCAGGCTGATAAGAAACTCAGGCCTCCTCCCATCTTCTCTCCAGGAGACAAAGTGTGGCTGTCCGCCAGGTATGTTTGGTTGAAGATCCCCAGTTACAAACTGGGTCCACGTTTCCTGGGACCGTTCGAGGTGTTACAGCGCATCAATCCAGTGGGAATAAGCTCCGCCTTCCTCCCACCATTCGAATCCCCAATTCCTTCAACCTCTCCCTGCTGAAACTCGTCACCCTTAATCGATTCTCCCGGAAAGTACCTCCTCCCGCTCCTGAAGCTGATGCTTCTGATGTCTTTGAGGTGAAAGAGGTCCTTGATGATGGTCAGAGGGAAGTGATTCTATCTTGTCGACTGGAAGGGGTTCGGCTCGGAGGAAAGGTCTTGGGAACCCGAGGACAGCATCCTGGATCATGCTCGTCTACACAGGTTCCTCCAGTCCAAGAAGAGGGGGAGGCTGAAGGGGTGGGGGTACTGTCACAGCCACGGGTATCCCTGCGACCCATATCCAGGGTCGCAGGCGCACCAGTGCGCCTTACTCTGCCCAGGGGGCCTGACCGCTAAGTTACTTCTCTTGGCTCAAGCGGTACCTCCTTGTTCCCCATACTCTGGCACACACGTTCCCATCTCCGAGGGCGCAATTGCCAGCTCTTTAAGATTTAAAGGGCCAGCGCACCGATTTTTGGCGCTGGCTGGCTGCCTGCCAAGATAAATTCCCCTGACTGCCCCTTCCTGTGTTCCCTGATGGATCTTTGTGCCTCATAGCCTTAGAGAAAGCTTTCCTGATGCCCTGCCCTGATTTCCTGTTGTGACCTTGATTCCTTTTCTGACCTTGCTCCTGTGCTGCCTGTCTTGACCTGCTACTTCCCCGACTCAGATTCCGTGCTGCCTGTCTCGACCTCCTGCCTGTCCTGACGTACTGCTACTTCCCCGATTCTGATTCTGTGGTGCCTGTCTCGACCTCCTGCCTGTTCCCGACCACGAATTTGCCTGTCGAATCTGTACTACACCTTGGCTGCCACCACGGACAAAGTTGCGCCTGTGGAACGACCTGGGGACCACTTTGCAGCGGGCTCTGGTGGAAACCGGGTGCCACTTAGATTCCGGTCCCAGGTGTCGGCTTATGTCATCGTCCGTGGTGGTCCAGAGGATCCACTACCTCCGATCCTGACAGTGTCCTATTCTGTGAATTCTGTTGATCCAGGGAGTTATTCTGGCCTCCATATTAAGGGTTGTGAATAAATTCCCTGCTTTGGGCAAATTGGCTTCAGCCTTGCAGGGTTTTTGCAATTTCCTGGATCAACACAAAATAAGATGTAGGTTGGACTTAATGGACTGATGTCTTCTTCTAACTAAACCATTTCAAAGTACATGAAATAACATAGCGGTAGATCTGGAGGGCTGGTGTTAGATGCTTTAATGTGGGGATCCACAGGTATGCATCAACATGGCCAATAGGAGGGAGAGACAGAAAGCGCAAAAGATTCAAGTGTATTGTTTGATAAGGAAATATATATAATAGAATGTCTCTCACCTGGTTCAGTGAAAAATAGAGCGTAAAATAGATGGAGGGACTGCTGCCGACGGGACTCAGGTCCGGGCAAACCAGAGTTGACGGACTTGGCTGTGTACTGAAGAACCAGGAGGAGTCGTCCCGTTCTGGAGGCGCTGTCACACTCAGAGAATAGACTGGGATGGTGTATCCATAAAACCAGTTTTAATAAAAAGTAAAAGGTAAAACACTACACGTTTCCGCCCCGGGCTGGAGCCTTCGTCAGGTGGATACTTACAACTGTAATTATCCACCTGACGAAGGCTCCAGCCCGGGGCCGAAACGCGTAGTGTGACAGCGCCTCCAGAACGGGACGACTCCTCGTGGTTCTTCAGCATAGCGGTAGAGCTGACTAAGGTGTAACCTCCATGTGTATGGGTAGAATTTGGTAAAACCAGGCACAAAGTCCTAAATAGTTCAACAGTGAAGTTCTTATTTTTGTAACATTGGGGCCATTTTCATTCCTTTTCGATGACTTTTTAGCATTAAGATTGACAAGTTGTAAACCTGCAGAGTATTTCTCACCCAGCGGAAGCTGCGGCCAGGACTCCACATTATGTCATCTACTTCTTATTACATAAGAAATGATAATAATGAAGACTAGAAGACGCGTCTACATGAAGAATCCTATAGACGGCAGAGTGTAATAAACCTTATTCACCTGCAAATACTGATAGTTCCAATTCCAGATAATTGAACGTTCATTTATAGAAAACTGGTGGCGGCCGTTGTCTTCATAGAAATGTCCGACCGTGCGCTCCCTCACTGAATGGTTCGCGTAGATGTAATAATTTACCAGGTCAAATCGAGAGGGAAAGTTTCCTTTAGCATCAAAGTAAATGGATTCTCCTCCAGTAGTTGTAAAATGAACTCTTCTTATATATTTATTGAGCTAAAAGGGAGAGCAAACAAATTAGAAAAAGCTGAAAAATATAGAAAATATGGACGGAGATCCATGGGGTTAATCATATTATATGTAGAAATGGTCCAGGACAAGATAAAGGGTTTACCAGGTGATATCAGTAACCAGAGGAGCAATCACTGAAAAAAAGCAAAAGTGACTGGGAGTTGGGAAAAAAATATTACATTCACCCTATAGTAATCATCCAAAATCTACCAGTGCCCCCTAACACGCTAATAGTGCCCCCAATATGATGATTATTAGTAATAGTGCCCCCAGTATGATGATCATTAGTAATAGTGCCCCCAATATGATGATCATTAGTAATAGTGCCCCAGTATGATGATTATTAGTAATATTTCCCCCAGTATAATGATTATTAGTATCATAGTATATAAGGCTGGAAAAAGACGCAAGTCCATCAAGTCCAACCTTTATTAAATAAAGGTTAATTCGAATTAATTAAATGTTTTATCCCCATAACCCGTGATATTTTTGCTCTCCAGAAAGTCATCCAGGCCTCTGTTGAACATGTACATAGAGTCCGCCATAACAACCTCCTGCGGCAGAGAGTTCCATAGTTTCACTGCTCGTACAGTAAAGAACCTTTGTCTATGTTGATGGTAGAATCGCCTCTCCTCCACGTGTAGAGGATGTCCCCTGTCTATGGTGATGGTAGAACCTCCTCTCCTCTAGGTGTAGAGGATTCCCCCTGTCTATGGTGATGGTAGAACCTCCTCTCCTCTAGGTGTAGAGAATCGCCTCTCCTCTAGGTGTAGAGGATGTCCCCTGTCTATGGTGATAGTAGACCCTCCTCTCCTCTAGGTGTAGAGGATGCCCCCTGTCTATGGTGATGGTAGACCCTCCTCTCCTCTAGGTGTAGAGGATGTCCCCTTGTCCTGGTCACAGGCCTAGGTATAAAAAGATCTTTGGAGAGATCCTTGTACTGTCCGTTCAGGTATTTGTACATTGTAATGAGGTCTCCCCTCAGTCGTCTTTTTTCTAAACTGAATAATCCCAAATTTTGTAATCTGTCATTGTATTCTAATCCCCCCATTCCCCTAATAATCCGGGTTGCTCTCCTCTGCACCCGTTCCAGCTCTACTATATCCTTTTTGTACACTGGTGCCCAACACTGTACAAAATATTCCATGTGTGACCTGACCAGCGATTTGTATAAGGGCAAAACTATGTCTTTATCATGAGAATCTATTCCTCTCTTGATACATCCCATAATTTTATTTGCTTTAGCAGCAGCCGCCTGGCTCTGGTCACTAAAATTAAGTTTACCATCCACCAATACCCCCAAGTCCTTTTCAGCTTCAGTTTTACCAAGTAATTGACCGTTTAGAACATAATTATACTTTTTGTTTCCATGGCCCAAGTGCATAACTTTACATTTATCTGCATTAAATCTCATCAGCCATTTCTCTGCCCACTCCTCAAGCTTCCACAAATCCCTCTGTAATGCTAAACTAGCGACCTCAGTATTTATTACTTTACACAGCTTAGTATCATCTGCAAATATTGAAACTTGACTGTGTAAACCCACTACAAGGTCATTAATAAAAATATTAAAAAGAAGTGGCCCCAATACTGACCCCTGTGGCACTCCACTAGTAACCTCAACCCAATCTGAGAATGTGCCATTAATGACCACCCTCTGTTTTCTATCACTAAGCCAATTACTTACCCAAATACACAGATTTTCTCCTATTCCCAGCAGTCTCATTTTATATACCAACCTTTTATGTGGCACGGTGTCAAATGCCTTTGAAAAGTCAAGATATACAACATCCACAGCGTCCCCCAGATGCAGTATGGAACTTACCTCCTCGTAGAACCAATCAAATTAGTCTGACAGGACCGATCTCTCATAAACCCATGCTGACGCTGGGTTATAAGGTTACGTACAATGAGATACTCCAGGATAGCATCTCTAACAAACCCCTCAAATATTTTCCCCACCACAGCAGTTAGACTCACGGGTCTGTAGTTTCCAGGATCGCTATTTGATCCTTTTTTGTATATTGGTACCACATTTGCTATGCGCCAGTCGTGTGGAACATAACCAGTCCTCAGTGAATCTTCAAATATTAAAAATAATGGTCTGTCTATCATGGTACATAGTTCATGCAGAACCCGGGGGTGTATGCCATCTGGCCCAGGTGATTTATCTATCTTAGTGCTTGCGAGGCGGCGCCGTACCTCTTCCTGGGTTAAACTGTTGACATTCCAAAAAGAATTTACATTATTCCTCATTGTGTCTTCCACCAGGGGATTTTCCTGGGTAAAGACAGTTGAGAAGGCGACATTCAGTAGATTGGCCCTTTCCTCATCTCCTTCCACCATGACCCCCATGTTATTTCTAAGTAATAGTGCCCCCAGTATGATGATTATTAGTAATATTTCCCCCAGTATGATGATCATTAGTAATAGTGCCCCCCAGTATAATGATTATTAGTAATAGTGCCCCCAGTATGATGATCATTGGTAATAGTGCCCCCAGTATGAGGATCATTAGTAATAGTGCCCCCAGTATGATGATTATTAGAAATAGCACCCAAGTGTGATGATTATTAGCAATAGTGCCCCCAGTAAGATGATTATTAGTAATAGTGCCCCCAGTATGATGATTATTAGTAATAGTGCCCCCCGTATCATGATTATTAGTAATTGTGCCCCCAGTATGATGATTATTAGTAATAGCACCCCAGTATGATGATTATTAGCAATAGTGTCCTCAGTATGATGATTATTAGTAATAGTGCTTCCAGTATGATGATTATTAGTAATAGTGTCCTCAGTATGATGATTATTAGTAATGGTGTCCTCAGTATGATGATTATTAGT
>WNYA01001955.1:35907-53895 GCA_019512145.1 Engystomops pustulosus | reverse complement strand
CAAACGAGCTGTGTCAGGCAGAATTTTGGTTGTTTTCATGGCTTCCGTGTTAACTTTGTCGCCACCCTGCTGTGTAATCCACAAAATATACTGGCAAACTTTTATCATGTACCAATATTATTTGAGTGCTTCTTGCTCACCTCCTTTGGTTCCTCTCTGCCACCCATTGGTTTGAAGCCTGAGTCCATTTAGGGTATGTCGCCATGACACTCTCTAGCCTGCTGCCGCTGCCTCTGCATGCCGTCCCCTATAGTGTCAGGGTCAATTATTGGATGTTTTAGATGCTATCTAGCTTCATTCTGTCACTCTGTCATGGCCACTACAGATCTAACTCGAGCAGCTCATGTTCTAAGGTAAATTGTGCAAACCAACTGAATATGAATTGAATGTTTTGGTGAAATTTGAAGAAAATAAATCTAAATGAACCGGAGCTAAAATCACAAAATTAAGTATTTTTAGAGACAAAAGATTGTAAAAAAACAACTCAGAGAAAAATCACTCCTACAGGTATTGTTATTGCAAGCTAAAGAATTGAAAGCAGGCAATGGAGATTTATTGACTAGTGAATTGCTACGATAGATTTATTCTTTCTACAAATCTTTTTTTAAAATGAACAGGTGGTGAGACACCGTCATTATTTTGCTTTCAATTAAAAGTGAAAATAAATTGTAAACATTCTAAAATATAAAAATAAAGTACTCTCAGGGCCTTAATTTAAGTAAAACCATTTTCATTCATTTGTTGAGGCCAGACTCTTTTTTAACTTGATATGGTAGTAATATAGTGTGCCATAAGTTTTTAAGGCCATATAGTGCCATACAGTCTCTAAACAATTACTCCATATTTTTTCTTCAGGCAGTTAGAGGCACTAAACCTACAAAAGACTGAAAGAAAAATTAAAAGGCTTTAAAGTATGGATATAAAATATACACACCAGAGGTTTCAAATCGATTTTTTTGGCATTTAATTAGTCTTTTCAAATTGGCTTAAACATGGAAATACTACATCTCTGGCAGTGTACATCTTTAAAATACATCAAGATTTAATAATACTGTCTAAAACTTACAATGTACAAAGCTAGACTAGAAAGTTTTAAAATGTTGCCAATTCATCACAAATTCTGATGCTAGATCTGCTGTTGTATTGGTAGATTGTCTAATTCAACTTTGTATCTTCTTTTCGTTGGCTTAGTATATGCCAGATAAATGCAGCAAATCCTTGGTGCACTTTTTGATAATCAATGATCAAGCACAAAGCGCCAAATAATTTTTGTTGGCATCTACCTGATTCAATATTGCTTGGCATTTATGCTGTATACTGTTCTTAGGTAAATGTATTACAGGGGGTTTTTTTAACATTGCAGAAAATGTCATAAAAAAGGTCTCCACCCCCAGAGTTACAACAAAGAACCAATAAACAAGTAGGATTTGAAACTGCGCCTTTTCATTTGAAATGCACAAAGTGCAATGGAGTTGCCTGTTTTGATACCAGAAATCAGACATCAGTGAAACAGGAAAGATGGAAACAAGGTAAAGAGGATAAAGGCCCTCCAGTGTATAATACATAAAAAATAAATGTGCTGAGGGAAGGAGATTTTTTTTCTTGAAAGGTGAATGTAAACTCAAAATTCTTATTTAGCATCCATTAAAATGTGGATCCACCAAAGATTAAATATTGGCAGACACATTTTGGGCACAAAATGCCCTAAGTCTTAGCATGCACACATGGGAGGAGGGGCATTTTTCATAGGATTTTCTTGGTTTTTGGCATAAAAAAGTGTCAAACAAATCTTGAATGGTAGATTTTGGGATCAAAAAATCGCAAGGACGTCTTAAACATAGAACCACTGCT
Source organism: Engystomops pustulosus (assembly GCA_019512145.1). Taxonomy (NCBI): domain Eukaryota; kingdom Metazoa; phylum Chordata; class Amphibia; order Anura; family Leptodactylidae; genus Engystomops; species Engystomops pustulosus. The sequence goes on along the minus strand of WNYA01001955.1, from coordinate 52,044 downwards.
AGTGCAGCACCTGAAAAAATCCCATGGTCATTGCACTCCACTCCTGGTGTGTTTGCTGTTGTGATTTTTTTTATTACTCATCTTGTGATTACTTGGAAATTATTTTTTTTTAGACACTGCTAAGAAATTTATTAAAGAAAGGTCCAACACTAGAGATGAGCGAGCACTAAAATGCTCGGGTGCTTGTTATTCGGGACAAACTTTTCCCGATGCTCGAGTGCTCGTCCTGAATAACAAGCCCCATTGAAGTCAATGGGAGACTCAAGCATTTCTCAAGGGGACCAAGGGTCTGCACAGGGAAGCTTGGCCAAACACCTGGGAACCTCAGAAAAGGATGGAAACACCACGGAAATGGACAGGAAACAGCAGGGGCAGCATGCATGGATCGCACCATTATGCCAAAATTATGGGCAACAGCATGGCCATGACAGAGTGACTGATTGAGGCTAGATAGCATCGAAAACATCCAATAATTGACCCTGACACTATAGGGGACGGCATGCAGAGGCAGCGGCAGCAGCGGCAGACTAGAGAGTGGCATGGCGACATACCCTAAATGGACTCAGGCTTCAAACCAATGGGTGGCAGAGAGGAACCAAAGGAGGTGAGCAAGAAGCGCTGAAATGATTTCCTATGTCAACAAAAGGTTGACGGTATATTTAGTCGATAACACAGCATGGTGGCAACATAGTGACCAAGTTCCATCTGGTGAAACACCCGAAAAATGAGCCTGACATAGCTCGTTTAATAAGGGGACGACATGTGGAGGCCGCCATGGAGACGACTTCCATGATTAAGAGTGAAAGTATGGGGCATCCATATTGCTTCTATGATTGAAACTTCAGGTCTCCAGCATGGCGGCGACAGATGGGCCGAGTTCCATTATGTATCTGGTGAAACACCTGGAAATTCTGCCTGACACAGCTTGTTTGATAAGGGGATGATGTGCTGTATATCCTCTCGTGCACCAGCATCTGGGGTATAGAGAGTTGAAAGTTGCGCATGGAGACATTGGTGGATGCTGTGGAGGATCGTGGAGGCAAAATGGACAGGAAACAGCAGGGGCAGTATGTATGGATGCCTCTGAGGCTGGCTAATCTTGGGATGGAGCTGGCCAGGCGAGCTTTTGCCTGCCTGTCCAAGCCCCTGTCTCTCGGCTCCTCCCCGAACAGCACTTCTAAGAACCTTTTGTATCAGATCAAGTGTAATAGTGTTCTTATAAGTTTGGTTTATGGCGGGTGAGGGGAATGTAAACAGATGCACAAGAAGCGCTGAAAAAATATCGGTAAATGATAAAAGTTTGCCAGTATATTTTGTGGATAACACAGCAGGGTGGCGACAAAGTTAACAAGTTTGATGTGGAAGCCATGAAAACAACCCACAATTCTGCCTGACACAGCTCATTTGCTAAGGGGACAATGTATGGAGGCAGATATATGGACAACTTTGGGAGGCAGCTATGGAGATGTTGTGTGGAGGTAGCAATGGAGACAACGTGTGAAGGCAGCTATAAAGACGACGTGTGGAGCCTGCTATGAAGACAGTTAAATTTGGATAGTGCCTGTATGTGGCAGTCCAAAAACGTTTTCAACACCATAGAGTCAGTAGGTTGTCCTCCAGAACAATAAATAGATTGATGCCTGTCTGTGGTCACTCCCAAAAATTGTTTAAGACAGAGGACCGGGTATGTGCCTCCCGAACAAATTAATACATCATAGTACTATAGCTAGAGCCATTTGCCCTGCAAAAAATAGCCAGTTTCGCTCAATGGCTTTGTGTAAAAGAGAGGAGAATGGGAAAATGAGGAGAAGAGTGCATACATTTTTCAGGTTGAGCTTCCTGAGAAATCCAGGGCTTTATTCATCTTGAATATCGGTCCAGCCTGTCAACCGCTGTCAGTCGACAGGCGTGTACGCTTATCGAATGATGATGCCACCACTGCACTGAAAACCCGCTTCAGACAACACGCTAGCAGCAGGGCAGGCAAGAACTCCAAGGCGCATGGACAGCTACGTACGCCATCACCACTTTCTGTCTTACACTCATTACTCTGCCGAACTGGGGACAGGTGACAGTGTCTTGCTGGGTGACATAAAACTGCAAAGGCCTTGAAACGTACCCCGGCCATGCTGGAAAAGCTCCTGATGTCGCCTACTCTCCCTTGCTACTTGTCCGCCAGAAGTATGCCCTCTCTGCCGCTAGCCTGTCAGAAGGGAATACTGTTTCAGCTGTGCACCAGGGCCTGCTGGTATTCATGCATTCACACTCCTTTCCTCTCCAGAATGGAGTGGAAGATTTTGCTTGTACCGTGGGTCCAGGAGAGTGAATACCCAGTAATCGGTGCTGAATAAATTCTTTGAACCGAGGGTCACGGATAGGCGCTAGCGCCAGAGTCCCAACTCGCAAAAATTCCTCCCCTCACTGCCTGACTGTCCATCTCCTCCTCCTCCAACTCCTCCAACTCCTCTTCTTCTCTGCCCATACACGATGAACAGTGAGGTCTAAGCAATGCTCCCCCTTCTGTCTCGCCAACATTCCCTACTCTTCCTCCTCATCCTCCCCACCTCCTCAGATATGCGCTGAGAAACAACCGAGGGGTGCTTTGCTACAACAAGGGAATCTTCTTTCCCCGTCTCTGTGACGATCTCAAAGCTTCTGACTTCATGCTGGCCAAGAGTGTTTTTAAACAGGCCAAGCACAGGATGGTAGACTGATGATGGCGGCATCGCCACTGACCCATCTGTGTTGACTCCTCAAAGTTACTAGCACCTGACAGATATCAGACATCCACGTCCCATCCTCATTGTAGACTTGAGAAGCTGACTGACCTGACTACCAGTTCTGGTGGAAGTTGACATCTGCAGTCTGACAATCGCCTGCGCTGCTGTAAACTCTGGATAACATGGTTAATTTGAACTTCCACCTCTTGGGGCACGTCTCAGCAACGTCGTGTGGAGCGTGCAGTTTGGAGGCGGTGGCTGCTCTTGGCCCTGAGAGTGGCAGCATCTGTGCAATGGACTTTCCTACAAATCCGCAGCAGTGGCAAAGCGCACCTTCGTGAGCAAATCAATACAGAATTGGGGTAAAGTCGTTGAGAACCACTGAAGCAATAATGTTTAACAAAGGGACATGGGGGCGGCAAGGGTGGCACGAGGGAGAGGGTCGAGGGCGTGCCGACACCAGGTTGAGCAGTGTGATCAACAACCTACCTCCGGCGCCATAATTCACGGACCGGAAATGGTACACAGAAGCGCAGTGTGCCGAAGGTTGAGGGGGGGTAAGCACACAAAGCCTCGCCTTAGTGTACAGCATGTCAGGCGGGAGGTGGATGCGCCATGTGCAGCAGCATCGGATAACAGAAAGCTGAATACCTTGAGGGAGGAAAAGAAAGCAGGGGGAGGGATGGACGCTGTGCTTATGGATGTGAATATCAAGTGACAAAATATAGCCAGCCTGCTGTCTGTTGAAGCATGCTGTGCCAGAGCTACCGTCGAGCCCACGGTCAATCTAGGAGAGGGGGAGACACTATGGATATCCGAACCTGGCTAGGTGGCCCCGCAATCATCGTCGCAGTATATGTCCACCCCATGTCAGACTCGTCCCGCAGCCTCCACCAATTTAACCCATGTGCCGTAGCGATTATATAGTGGCCGTGTCCGTGGTTTGTGTGGACCTTTTGAGAACGGCGTTGGTCAGGGCACAGATGATGTTGTCTGACGTGCTGGTGCAGGGCAGGGACGGCGCATCGAGAAAAGTAGTGGTGGCTGGGGACCGATAACGAGGGCGTCCGCCGCCATGAGGTTGCGAAAGCCTCCGTCTCTACAGCCTATCAGGCAGCCAATCTCCAGGCTGAGAATTTGGAGATGTGGACGTTGAGGCTTGGCAAGTGGTGGGTTTCACGTACTTCTTCTTGGCTCCACCATCTGAAGATAGACAATCTGAACACTGCTCATGGAGACATTGGTGGATGCTGTGGAGGATCGTGGAGGCGAAGGTGTGGTTTTGGGCCGGGTCGGGCAGGGGCTGATACAGAGGCAGCAGATGACAACAGGGGAAGAGCAGTGGTGTCCGGCCGAAGAGGTGAATGGCCTTGGGTTCCATTGAGTGGGGTTTTTAGCATTCATATGCCTGCGCATACGGGGGGTGGTTAGCTGGTATTGGTGGAACAGGTTGCACACCACAGTCCGTGGGTCATCCGGTGTTTCTTTAAAGAATCTCCAGACTTCCGAAATCTACCCTCGCCACAGGAGCTTCACTACTAAAAATTTAGCACTGAGCACCACTTGGCCAAGCCTTTCCGTCTGGCCCCACCACTGCCTCTTCCAACCTGTTCTCTCGTCCAAGACTCGACCTCCATCTCAGAACACTGTGTTCACACTGGCCTATTCAACCCAGCTGGTTCTTCACCTCATCACTCCTCCCGATCCCTCAGTCTGCTCCCCCTCGGACTTCTTGCCCTGACAACAACTTCACCACTGTCTGACACCGTGTCTCCTCATCGTTCGACAACCTCTCTACACACACTTCTTTCCACTACGTCAACAATGTCATCATCACCCCACAACTGTGACCGGGGAAAACCTGGGCATCGGGAATAGCTCAGCAGCACCGACAAGTGGTTTGTGACTCTGGGAAGGGGTCCAGAAAACAGTTCCTCAGAGTATGCCGTGTTCAACATGCCAAATTTTGCTGGGAGGGGGCAGACTGGGGGGAAGGAGGCTGAGGTGGAGAGCTGGAGGGTGCGATTCGGTGACATGTACTGCGTGAGACTGACTGGTGGACAAATGGCAGAAGCATTGGTCCCGCAAATCCACGACACAACGTGTTCGCACTGTTCTGCTGGCCTCAACAGTGCTCTACCACGAGTCCCAGTAACGTGAGACATGACCTAGGGAGTGTAGCTCTGCGGCGTTCACTCGCTCCCTTCATCAGCAGGTGGTGTCTCACCCCGCCCAGGACCACAGCCTCTGACCCCTCAGTAGTTGGAACCCCACGTCCTCGTCCTCTACCCCTACCCCTAGCCCGTCGGGTTCAACATTTTAGAAATTAAAGTGTAAACTGTACATTTTTTTTGTGTTTTTTTTTTTGGTTTTTTTTTGGTGTTTTTGTTTTTGGTGTTCTTTTGTGATTTTTTTTTGTTGTACTACTAGTGCCAAGCAAGCCCAGCCACAGCAAAGAAAAAAAAAAATATCTAGCCCAACAAGGGCTGTTGGGTTCTTGTAACTCACCCGTGCCTAACAGTAAACAGAATGCCATTTTTCTCGAGCTGGCGAAATATTCGTCCGAGCAACGGCATTTCGAGTACGCTAAAATGCGCGACGAGCATGCAAGCTCGGGGCGAATGTGTTCGCTCATCTCTATATTAACCCATCTAAGAGATACAGAATGACCACTGAACCCTGTAGGGTATCTCATTCCAATTTGGAAAATCCAAAATCTTCCCTTAAAGCATGGCCCCTCCCCCGTCTCCAGCTCTCTTTAGTTTTCCTATCTAGCCTGCATATTATATTATATAAAAAGTTGTTGTAATACTTTTTGTCGTATCACAAAGTGTTTGGATGCACTAGATACATGTGTCTCAAATTTGTGGCAATCCCCACGCCATCAAAAGACCCTCACCCTCTCCAACCCAAAGTTTTGGGAGGTCCATGTATTAATGTCTGAAAACTTCTCTTAACCATTTGGAGTCATTCAAGAAAATATGGAATCAGAACAAATAGAATAGAATACTTTATAGTCCCCTGGGGAAAGTTGAAATTTGTCACGACAACAGTAGCACACCTCCATCCTGATGACACAGTTGTAAATATATGAACAATAGGGATATATAATATAATACAATCACACGCAGAACACCAACACAGGTTTAAAAGTTTAAAAGTAAAAAAAAACATAGAATGAGAGATAATAAAAGTATAACACTTGGTTAAAATAGCCTTATCACTTACTTATGTAACCAGCCCAATTATCCTAGGAATCAAGAGTTTTTAATCGATTTGTTCTACATTTGATATGCAGAAACCTCTCACTGGAATGTACTATGCCTTGTCCGATTAGTGTATGTGTGCAATGGGTTTTACCTCATTTACTCAAATGGACCTGATTGTACAGCATGCATCACACATGTACCCACTCCCAATCCTCCGTCTTAGAGCCTTCTTAAATTTGTTCGTGTCAGACACACGAAAGTTTATTTCCCCAGCACACTACTGCATAGAATAGAACACTCCGTAATTACAGACTGGTCAGAAGACAATCAACAGCCTATGGTCCAAATTGAAAGACCTAAGCGCGATCTTAAAAAATACAGACTCCCAGATGCCTTGTTCCTTGTACAATTTTCTCAGACAGTTTATATGCCACAACACTTGTCATCCAATAGAAGACCCAAGTACTTATAACTTGTGACCCCGCTCCACTGTAGCACCCCCTAGTCTGGATTGACTCACAATCGTATTATTCCGTTCCTTTCGGAAACTAATTTACATCTCCTTCGTTCTTGAAAGATTCAAGTCCCAATCCCGTTTAAGTCACACCACTCCGAGAAAATCAATGGTCTGCACTATACTCTTGACAATGTCTCCCTCTTTTATATGCATACTCATTATCACAGTGTCATCCGAGTACTTCTGCAGGAAATGGGGGTCCATTTACTAAGAGCCGATTTTCCTTTTCCCTGAATTGCCCCGGATTTTGCCGGCACGCGATTGAAATTTGTGTCGCATCGGTGCCGGCATGCATCAACGAAAGGGGGGGGGGGTGTGACAAAAACCCAACGGATTCGGGGAAACCGCCACATTTAAAGAAAAAATGTTGCTGGACCACGCGCTTTACCTTCACTCGGCCCGGCTGGTTGAACTTCAGTGCATTCACGCGCAGCAGCGTCACGTCGGAGGAACTGCCTTAGTGACTCACCAGAAGACTTGAATCCACTGCAGAGAACGCGCCGCTGGATCGTGAATGGACCGGGTTAAGTAATCACCATCTAACCCCATTGACTTTGCAGAAGGGCTACTATTGATGACATCATATTCCCACTGACGATTGTCTATTATCTTATGTACTACACATTTTTGCCGCTACCTGCTTTTGTGAATGTCCTGTGCGTCCTCTCTTTTTTTTTTTTTTTTTTTGGCTGTTTTTTGCTGGTATTCTGTATCTGATCATCTCATTATTTTTGGAGGAAAAGGACATCAAAAAAGGACACACTTTCCTCCTATGAAAACATTAAACAATCGCCTTACTAATAGTGTTTGAACAGAGAAGCACACTAGTACCCTACAATATTTCTGTACTGTAGTATCTCCGTTTAAAAAGCAGTCACTTTACAAGTAGGTCCAGAATATGCCTATCCACTCCCGACCCAGTAAAACATTTCTTTATCCTCTAATAACAATGTTCAATCTTATCGCTGTGTTGCTCTACAATTAATATTGGGTTTTCAAAACGACACACACTCAATTGTGATAACATTTATTTTTGAATTTATTAACCTGACCACTACGGTTATGTAATCAGCTAAAAGAATTGACAACTTGAACAGAAATTGTTTCCAATTGTTTGCAACTATACTTAACAACAATTTGATATGAAATGGTTAAGAAACCCTATTTCTGGTGTTGTAAACTGTGTGACCTGTATTATAATGCTGGTAGCTGGCGAATGGCAAATGATCCAGGCGCGTGGACATAGCACACCCACAGAGGTACATCTAAGCCCTTACAAATTTCGCAGCGGCCTACAGTGGTAGCTGAAGTTCAAGAAACTACAAGGCGACAATGACAAGAGAAACAGCAACGCCAATAAATGTGAAGGAGATTGCGAAAGTGCAACAAGCGGTGTTTTAATAGCCAAAAAGCCTATCACGATCGATGTAAAGGTATCTACGTTTGAAGACACAAAACAGCGAAGAGTGTACAGGAAGAAGGGGAGTGAGAAAAATTATCTACAAGAATCGCCGTGGAATAATGTGGCATACAATGTGCACAAGGCACACGGTGCTGGAAAATCCTAAGTAGGGATCAAACAATGTGACCAGAGTATTAAGTTTTTCCCCTTGGTCCCGCGAACATGAACTAATCCAAAGAAAAAAGGTGAACATAATTCAAAGGTCTACAGTCATTTTATAACTAGCACACAGTTATTATGTTTCCAGTGGTTAGTAGCAAGTTTGGTACAGCAGTGGCAAGACTGGTTAGTATACATCACGATGGGTGTTATAATGAAATAAAGTCAGCAGACAGGTTATTCCACTTTCAGTGTTATTATGTCAGTGTATCATTAGCCAGTGGTTGCCGAACTAGATTATAGAACTTTTTGTTACATTTAGCAGTGGACGCGACTGGTTGCGTTGGGAATTCCAGAGACTATGATAGCAGCCGTCTGCCGTGGGCCGCTGCTACCCTGATACTTTCCACAGATTCTTTCGACCCGGCTGGCTGATAGAAATAAATGCGCAGCCGGAGAATTTGTAACATAAGGAAAGTTTGGTGGGCTGCAGTCGAGTGCGCGGGCCTGCAGGAATTCCTGTGTCCTGGCCCTCGTGAACATCACACTCCTGGCCTGCACGCACCCAACCGCCCCTACTGCAAACTCATTACATCCCGCTTGGTGGGAAGATGGCAAGATAGGGAATGAGCTGTGCTCATGCCGCAAATGATCTCAGAGTACGGGATTGGAAACGAAAGAATAGAACAAAAACGATGTAACTGAGTGAGTGTCGCTCACTCCAATTCCATTTTTGAGAGTATTGGCAAGGGGGGCAGCAAAAGTGCAGGGAAATGATCAAATAAATAGCACAGTGGTAAAAGCTGGGCGAAAGCTCAGTAGTTATGTTTTAATGATCGTTGAGGGCAAATGCGAGAGACGTCCCGTTAGGGTACACTGGACAGCCATCCAGCCAAACAAAAACACAAAGAAATTCATTGATATAGTTGGGAACATAGGGGGACAGTCATTCAAACAATATTCAAAAAAAGATTCACCCCTTGGACCCCCCAACGACCCTTACCCAAAAAAAACCAACAAAAGTTAATCACCCAATAAGAGAAAGTGGGATTGTTCTTGATATATTACATAAGACTCACCTAAGGTTATCACATATCATTTACAAAAAGTTTACTAAAGATATCTAAATACGTACGTAGAATATAACATATAGTACACAATGAATGACACTCTAATTTATAGAGTAATTGTTATAAAGCCAATTAATAATATAAGAGCGTACCCCTCTGACAATATATAATCTTTTACTTAAAAAGGCTATTCATATAAGGGGTTACAAACACAGACATAGATGTGATGAAAAATGGTGGGGATCCAATCTCTGATGAGAGACTGGAGGAGTAATATACGGAATACGGTTTACAGTAACAATTTGATTATAAGGACAGAATTATCAGGAATTTATTCATTCTCTTATATTTCCCCCGTCCCTGGTGGAAGCTATACAAAAGAAGAATTAGGGACTCTTCGAGGTGCTATAATGTTTAAATGATATGGCTGATTTTTTACGATGTCAGTGTAATCTTCGTTATCAACATCCATTGACCAGAATAGGAGGACCTATTTAACAAATAAAATAGAGGGTTATAGACAAACACCTGTCCCCACAATGGGACATGGCAAGTTATTGGTGAGAGGATAGGACTGGTAGATATTAGTAGAAATACATACCAGTTTAAGACACTATGTACAATATGCGAAAGATCCTTAGGACTACGGAATGGGATCAACATAAACATATAACTCAAATGTTAAAAAGTCAGTATACGGAGTATGACACTGTGCAAACTGCAACATAGTGGTAAGAAACTAGATACAAAGCAAAGAAAAGACACACTGCGAATTGGGAATAAAATCGGGGATCAAGTCGATGACAAGAAAAAATCGTACAGTGCTCTCTATCGCTTCGACTTTGTGTTTCTCCCTGGGTGGGAGTTGGGTAGAGGAAGTGTATATATAGTATATGGTGTGCTTGGGATCATAGAAATTCTGCTAATAGTGTACCTGACACCACAGCACATATGACACAGAAGATATGTAGCCAATCACCTCCTTTCTGATGGAGAGATATGCAATTGAATAAGAAAAATAAAACTACACAGCAAAAGGATTTAACACCTAAAATAACAAGATACATTGCAACCGACACTCAATCCAACAAACTTTAAAAGACTAATAAAGGAAGCGAAAATCAAAGAGCTTAACTCCATGACAAGCTGGAAAACAACCTCATTCAGAAAATTGATCCCTCGCAGATCAAACTCCAAAGCTATAAGACCACAGCAACTATTAGACACCCAAGACAATAATGTGAAATATTTTGGAGTACAAGCAGGCAAATGCCCGGTATACATACATCGAGTAGTTCTGTATAGTTGTTGCTAAGTTATTGATGGTAGTAAGTAGGACAACGCCATATACTTCATTAAGTTGGAACCTCAAGCTAAGGTGTTTGTTTTTAGTCCTGACCAATGGACTGGCAAGTTGATCTGCATACGCAAAAAGTGTATGATACAATAAAAAACTTCATTGCACGACAACGTGGTAAACTGTTTACATAGCTGTTTACTTGTAGACTAGACTAAAGTACAATAAGTTACAATATCCAGAGGTCCGTTGTTGAACTAGGGGGTCGTACTGGTATCCAGTGTTCGTAATTAGGGGAACGCCTGTATTTAATGGCTGGTTGCTTATAAAAATTTATTATCTGGTATCTGAGCATGCTCATAATTTCGTTGTAGTCACTGTTTCAGTTGATGATAACAGAGTTGTCTGTAAATCTGGGGTCAAGGGATACGTTAGTGTCTCTGTTGTACACTTAAGATTTGTATAAGCGTAAGGCTGCCAAATGTGATAGGAAGACCAACGGATGTGCAGCCATATAAATGTGAAAGTTATAATAAATTTCAATTGAGAAGAAATGATCCGTTCGAACAGGAAGGGAAATATAACTGACACAAATGGATGAGAACAGTGGGTAGGCTGAGTGAAGTTTGTTAATGAGTTTGTTTTCCGCATACATGCAGCAAACAAGAGGTAAACCAATGGACGAGATGTTAAGGGGTCTATTAAACAAGGCTTACCTGGAACTTTGGCAAGATTTAAAACCACTTAAACACCACTTTTCAGTCCATAGTCACAAGCGGGTGCGTGCCACGACTCACCACTATGCATAGACTGAACATAGTGGATTAGATTATCCCTGTTGCAACCATACTTACAAATTATAACCACTCTAAATAGTGGATATAAAAAAGGGATGAGGACAAAATACAGACTAGAGTGACCAGCGTCTCACAAAGTAACTTAAACACAGTGAGGGCGGCAAGGCATCAGGCAATGTCACCTTTAAACCCGAGGGGTGATATATAGTTTGCTAGAGATGAAGAGGCGACAAGGGCCCTGGTATCTGTGATTAATAGATCATCTTAGAGGGAACAACTGTTAATGGTCAACAGAAAGAAGTACTGGTCTTATTTGAAATAGAATTGGAAAAGAGATGCTGAAAGAGTGGACAAAGACCAGTCAATGCATTGCCATCACTGAGTATGTATGAACAATCAGCACAATTTTGTGACAATCAGTAAACCCAAAGTCATTGAGTTAGCGAAACGTGAGCATAGTGATATGGAATATTATAATCACCACGATTTGAAGGTTGCACTTTTAACAGAAATGAAATGGGGAAGCCAACAAGCAAAGTTATCTCAGTGTCAAAATGGGGTTGAGGATTGATAGATCAATATTGCCTCAGCATTCGAGAAATGGACAGAACCAGATCCAATGGGGTCCACAAAGGGAACAATCAATAAAGGGATATGTCCTGTGAGTGGATGGCATTGCAGTAAAAGGACACTGCCTTCACATCGGCCCAACTGATACCTATGATCAGTTATGGACGGTGGGGTGTTTAATTGCAGGCGCCAAGACAGACATCAGGAGAACGCACGGTGTCCCATCTGCGTAGAGGATGTCTATTTCTTAACACCAACGGTATAAACAATTTCACGGAGAAAGGGTGAATAATTCTACTGAAAGGTCATTCCAGATTGGCACATGTAAGTGGGTTATATAGTAGAATAGAAGAGTAGGGACATGCAGGTAATATATTGACGTAAGAACGATTAATGTTTTTGTCAGAAGTTTGAAATATAATAGAAAAGTGAACTCAGTTTAATAAAATCGCTGCTACAGCAAGAGGAGAAGAAGAAGCAGATTGTAATCAGAGGTAACTCGGTCATTGTAGAGTTGTCAGATACTTCGGTACAACTTTTCAAGCAATCATCCTTTACTCAGTCAATAAGAAGACTACCAGTATGACATGGTACATGATATAGATACACACGTGTTGAGATGCGTTACGTATCTATTGTTCTCAATAGAAACGATAGGATGATCAGTGATTTAATAGGCTGTGTTTGGCTTTGCCGAGAAGTACTAGAGGATGAAGGATTGTTTCATTCATAATGTAATGAGCATATATTGAGCTGTGCAATGGGGGTGGTAGAGGCAGAGAGAGGAATAACTGGTATAAGGATAAAATACATTAATGGGGATATATAGTCAAGACATTTGACGCTACGTAGGGGATACAAGGTCCCCAGATCCCCAGTGTGTTCGTATGTGCGTATCCTCTATGTTTGTATTTTTTTCTCTTTTCCTGTTTGTCCTTTTTAATATTTACTATATAAAGGTTTTATGTTTACATATGGTTTCTTCTTCTCATTTAGCCAATGAACCTTGGATATTCTGTTGTTTTTTAAAACATACTTTTTATATGGATATGTCCTTTCCAATGTGATATTATTATATATCTTATACTCACACATGAACACACATGTATTTTATAATATATTCTGTTACAAATCCTTGATGTAAAAATGTTTAAAACTAAAATTATTTATATTTCTTGTAATCAAAACAAACATACATACATCTCTTCACATCTGAGTTTAGGTCTTATATAATGGTAAAAGAGCGTATTGTTGCAGAAACGAAAGTAACTGATATTTCTATTATTAATGTCATCTCACTGGGGTTTAGGCCCACAATGTGGCTAGGCTTGCCAGCAACCATTATACACCCTAGCGACCCCTGAATTTAGTGCTTTAGTGACCTTTTCATTTTTCCATGCACAAGTGACAGATGACAAGGAGCAACCCTGTGTATATCAATCAATAATGGTTGATTGTTTGGCTGGCTGAAATCCCATGTAAGGTCATCATTATCCAAGACCATAAACCCCCTTAGGCACTCACATTTCTCATTACACCAATTTGAGGATATCACTTAATGATACATTGTCCCACAACAGAGAGTTCTACAGTGGTATATAATAGACCAACTGGCACCTTAAATTAGTCAATGTTTGTACTAAGAACAAGTACCTGTCCGCAACATAATTGATTTTAATGAGCATATGTATTCTCTCCTCTAATAGATGATACAGCCTTGGGTCACAAACAGATACCATTTTGCAAAAAGACTTGCGCCACTATTGAAATGAGCATACAGACCAAAAAGTTTTTGGGACACACCCCTTCTTATTAAAAGATTTTTTTGTATTTTCATGACACTAAAAATTTTGATTCACATTGAATGCATCAAAACTGCAATTAACACATGTGGAATTATTTACACGACAACAAGTGTGGAACAACTGAAAATATGTCTTACATGTCTAAATTAGCCACCTATTGCTTTGATAACGCTTTGCAGCACTCTTGGCATTCTCTTGATATGAAATCTGGTCTTCCAACCGGAGGAGGTCACCCAAGATGCTTAGCCTTGTTGACCTTTTGGCCTTCACTCTGCAATCCAGCTTACCCCAAAACATCTCATTGGGTTAAGGTCTGTTGACTTTGGAGGCCAGGGGCTCTGGTAAGAACCCCATCGCTCTCTTTTCTTGTCAAAAACCCTTACACAGCCTGGAGGTGTTTGGGGTCCATCATCAGGTTGAAACAAGGTTTCTTCTTAACAGTTGTTGAGAATTCTCTCTACTGCTGAACTCTGTTGTGGCATTGGACCTGGTCTCTAATCCAAGCTTCTGTTAACCTGCGATTTCTGAACTGGTGGATTTGGATGACTTATCCTCCACAATCAGAGGTAACTCTTGGGTTTTCTTTGCCTGGGGCATCCTCGTGTGACCAGTTTCCTTTGTAGCGCTCGATTCTAGACAATGCCACGGTCCATTGGTCATTACAAGATCAACATTTGTTTAATTAACCTACAATGGCAGATCTGTGTACGGGCAGTGGACATGGAAATAGAGCCATTATGTTTTGGGACAGTAACACAATTGGGTAGCCAGAACCAAGACCTTGAGTATCATCTTTGATTTAATATACATAGAGACTTAACAGCTCATTAATCCTCATGAACACATACTGGGGGCACATTTACTTACTACCCTTTGCCGTCGCGATCCTAGGCTCAGCAGTTTGAGCACTGCCTGCTGTCGCTTAGCGACAGCACTGCTGCTGTGCCTAGAGCTACCAACTGATTACGCCATGCCCACGGATCGTAATTCGGAGGAGGAGGTGGAGGAGGGGTGATGCATACTTGTCAGGTTGAGCTTCCGAGAAATCCAGGCTTTATTCAATCTTGATATATGCGTGCCGCCGGTAACCGCTTCAGTCGCAGGCGTGTCGCTTATCGTTGATGATGCCAGACACTGCACTGAAAACGCCGCTTCAGACCAACACGCTAGCACAGGCAGCCAAGAACTCCAAGGCGCATGGACACTACGTACTGCCATCACCACTGTTTGTCTTACCTCATTTACTCTGCCGATCTGTGGGACAGGTGACAGTGTCCTTGCCTGGGGTGCATAAACTGGCAAAGGCCTTGAGAAGGACGCTACCCCGCCATGCTGGAAAAAGCTCCTGATGTCGCCTACTCTCCCTTGCTACTTGTCCCCAAGAAGTGCCCTCTGCCGCTAGCGACTGTCAAAGGGAATACTGTTTCATCAGCCGTGTGCACCAGGCCTGCTGGTATTCATGCATTTCACACTTCCTTTCCTCTCCAGAATGAGAGGGAAAAGATTTTCTTGTACCGTGGGTCCAGGAGAAGGAATACCCGTAACTCGGTGCGGAATAAATTCTTTGAACTCGAGGGTCACGGGATAGGCCGCTAGCGCAGAGTCCCAACTCGCAAAAATCCATCCCCTCACTGCCTGACTGTCCTCTCCTCCTCCTCCAACTCCTCCACTCCTCTTCTTTCTGCCCATACACACTGTGAACAGTTGAGGTCTAAGAATCTGCCCCCCCTCTCTGTCTCGCCAACATTCCCTACTCTTCCTCCTCCATCCTCCATCCACCTCCTCAGATATGCGCTGAAAACAGACCGAGGGTGCTTTGCTATCAACAAGGATCTTCATTCCCCCGTCCTGTGACGCTCAAAGCTTCTGACTTCATGCTGGCGAAGAGAGTTTTTTAAACAGGCCAACGCACAGATGGTGTAGACTGATGATGGCGGCATCGCCACTGACCTCTGGTTGACCCTCAAAGTTACCAGCACCTTGACAGATTCAGACATCCACCGTCCCGAAAAAAATACCTCATTGTATAGACTTGAGAAGCTGACTGACCTGACTACCATTCCTGGTGGAAGTTGACATCTGCAGTCTACAATCGCCGTGCGCTGCTGTCAAACTCTGGATAACGTGTTAATTTTGACAATTCCACCTCTTGGGCACTTCGCACAAGTCGGTGGTGGCGCAGGCGTTTGGAGGGTGGCTGCTCTTAGGCCTGCAGAGGGCAGCATCTGTGCTGGACTTGTCCTGACAATGCGCACAGATGGGCAAGACGCACTCCTTCGTGAGCAAAATCAAACAAAATTGGGGTAATGTCGTTGAGAACCACTGAACGTAATAATTTTAACACATGGGCCAGGCATGGCACATGTGGTCAGTCTGTCCCGAGTTGCAGAGCCGCCACCTAGGTTCGGCGTTGTCCACACCCAACCTACCTGCTTCAGGTTCACGGTGCCAGTCACAGATTATTCTGCTCCATGAGCCCTGTAATAGATGCTTGGACGTGTGCCTTTATCCCTAGCTCAGCAGTTTGAGCACTGCCTGCTGTCCGCTTAGGGTCGACAGCATGCTGCTGTGCCTAGAGCTACAACTGATTC
>WNYA01001955.1:0-35576 GCA_019512145.1 Engystomops pustulosus | reverse complement strand
TATATAGTGGCCGTGTCCGTGGTTAGGTGGACCTTGTCAGAAACGGCATTGGTCAGGGCACAGATGATGTTGTCTGACACGTGCTGGTGCAGGGCAGGGACGGCGCATCGAGAAATGTAGTGGTGGCTGGGGACCGAATACCGAGGGGCGGCCGCCGCCATGAGGTTGCGAAAGGCCTCCGTCTCTACCAGCCTATAGGGCAGCATCTCCAGGCTGAGTAATTTGGAGATGTGGACGTTGAGGGCTTGGGCAAGTGGGTGGGTTTCACTGTATTTCTTCTTGTGCTCCAGCATCTGAAGTATAGACAGCTGAACGCTGCTCATGGAGACATTGGTGGATGCTGTGGAGGATCGTGGAGGCGAAGGCGTGTTTTTGGGCCGGGGTCCTGGGCAGGGGGCTGACTAGCAGAGGCAGCAGATGACACAGGGGAAGGAGCAGTGGTGTGCCCGGCCGGAGGTGAATGGCCTTGGTTCCATTGAGTGGGGTGTTTAGCATTCATATGCCTGCGCATACTGGTGGTGGTTAAGCTGGTAGTGGTGGAACAGGTTGCACACCACAGTCCGTCGGTCATCCGGTGTTTCTTTAAAGAATCTCCAGACTTCCGAAAATCTAGCCCTCGCCACAGGAGCTTCACTACGTAAAACATTTAGCACTGATGCACCAGCTCTGGCCAAGCCTTTCCGTCTGGCCCCACCACTGCCTCTTCCAACCTGTTCTCGTCCAAGACTCGCCTCCATCTCAGAAGCACTGTGTTCACCTGGCCTATCAACCCAGCTTGGGTCTGTCACCTCATCATCCTCCGATCCCTCAGTCTGCTCCCCCCTCGGACTTCTTGCCCTGACAACAACTTCACCACTGTCTGACAACCGTGTCTCCTCATCGTTCGACACCTCTCTACACACTTCTTCCACTACGTCAACAATGTCATCATCACCCACAGACTGTGACCGGGGGAAAACCTGGGCATCGGGAAATAGCTCAGCAGCAACCGGACAAGTGGTTTGTGACTCTGGGAAGGGTCCAGAAAACAGTTCCTCAGAGTATGCCGGTTCACATGCCAAATTTTGCTGGGAGGGGGCAGACTGGGGGGTGACTGCGTGAGACTGACTGGTGGACAATGGCAAGCATTGGTCGCCAATCCACGACGCAGTTTCCACTGTTCTGCCTTTCTGGTCCTCAACAGTGCCTCTAACTAACAACCGAGCCCGTAACGTGAGACATGACCTAGGGAGTGTACCTGCTCTGCGTTCACTGCTCCCTTCATCAGCAGGTGGTGTCTCACCCCGCCCAGGACCACAGCCTCTGACCCCTGCTGTAGTTGGACGCCCACGTCCTCGTCCTCTACCCCTACCCCTCGGGTTCAACATTTTCAAAATTAAAGTGTAAACTGTACATTTTTTTGTGTTTTTTTTTGTTTTTTTGGTGTTTTTGTTTTTTTGGTGTTCTTTTGTGTTTTTTTTGTTGCACTACTAGTGCCAGCAAGCCCAGCCACAAGCAAAGAAAAAAAAAATATTCTAGCCCTAACAAGGGCTGTTGGGTTCTTGTAGACTCACCATTGCCTAACAGTAAACAGATGCCATTTTCTCGAGCTGGCGAAATATTCGTCCGAGCAACGGGCAGTTTCGAGTACGCTAATGCTCGAATGAGCATCAAGCTCGGACGAATGTGTTCGCTCATCTCTAGTATTAACCCATTAATGAGAATACAGAATGAACCCTGAACCCTGTAGGGTATCTCATTTCCAATTTGGAAAATCCAAAATGCTTCCCTATAAAGCATGGCCTCTCTCCCGTCTCCAGCTCTCTTTAGTTTTCCTATCTAGCCTTCATATTATATAAAAGTTGTATGTAATACTTTTTGTTGTATCACAAAGTGTTTGGATGCACTAGATACATGTGTCTCAAATTTGGTGCCATCCCCAAGTTTCCTGCTTTGTATTTAACATTTTTTCTAGAAATTAGGCTGGCGCACATCCAGGCTGTTTCTCCAACTCCTCACTGCTGCAAGATGTCTCATCCCACGCCATCAGAAATAGACCTCACCTCTCTGCCACCAAAATGTTTGGGAGGTCTACTGTATTTAATGTCTGAAAACTTCTCTTAACCATTTGGAGGCATTCAAGAAAATATGGAATCAGAACAGAATAGAATAGAATACTTTATAGTCCCCTAGGGGAAATTGAATTTGTCACGACAACAGTAGCAACACCTCCATCCATGATGACAGTTGTAAATATATGAACAATAAGGGATAATAACACATATAATACAATACACACAGAGAACACCAACACAGGTTTAAAAGTTTAAAAAGTAAAAAAAAAAAACATAGAATGAGAGAATAATAAAAGTATACACCTTGGTTAAAATAGCCTTAGTCACTTACTTAGGTTAACCAGCCCAATTATCCTAGGAATAAAAGAGTTTTTAAATCGATTTGTTCTACATTTGATATGCAGAAACCTCTCACTGAATGTACTGCGTTGTCCGATTAGTGTATTGTGCAATGGGTTTACCTCATTACTCAAAATGGACCTGAATTTGGAAAGCATGCATACACACAGTACCCACTCCCAATCCTCCGTCTTAGAGCCTTTCTTAAATTTGTTCGTGTCAGACACACGAAAGTTATTTCCCCAGCACACTACTGCATAGAATAGAACACTCCTAATTACAGACTCAAACAACGCAAGGACCTTCTTAGGCTCGCAGGGAACTCAACAACAGGTATAAGCTAGAAAGGGGGGCGAGTTGTGTTGGTTGAGTGTAGAAACTAACTTTAAAGCAAACTCTTATATCCTTACCATGATGGGAAGGTGAACTAGTTGAAAGGTCATGTAAGAACGAAATGGAGAGAAGGGAGAGGGGAGGAAGGGAAGAGTAAGTCGACGGGAAAGGAAGATGAAGGCCGGGGGGTAGCACAGAAGGGGAAGAGAGGAAAGAAAAAGGGGAAGAAAAAGAAGGAAGAGAAGGTGTAGGGGATGGGGCAGTGGAGAAAACGAGAAAAAGAGAGAAACGGGACCGGTTTTGTTTACTCTATTGGCACACTATCCCATTACACAAGACCGAGAGTGGGAAATTCCGTAGTGGTTGATTTCTATAGGCAATAAACTCAGTATCATCTCATCTGGCATATAGTGTGCTTCCTTTGATACTTGGCTCGAAAATAGCCATAGGAAATACAAACGCTTCTTGAAGCCTACATAGCGTTCTATATATTTTGATTTCTGGTTATCTGCTGTGGCTGTAGTTTCATGCAGTGCATGTGCCGTGCCCAAATTTGTGAATTTGTAGTGAGACTTGCGACCGGCTGTTTTCTGCTCTTAAAGTTGCTCCCATATCCATAGCAAATGCCGAAGTGGCAAAATTCAGTAAGGGGGTTGGATTTCTATTAGGCAATAACTCATGTCATCTCATCTGGCTAGTAGTGTGCTTCATTGATACTTGGGCTATAGAAATAGCCCATATAGAATCCAAACAGCTTCTTGAAGCACACTCACATAGCGTTCATATATATTTGATTTCTGGTTGATCCTGCTGGTGTCTGTGTTCTGCAGTGCATGTACTTTTCCAATTCCTTGGTCTGAGCATTTGTAGTGAGACTTGCGACGCGGCTGTGTTCTGCGCTTAGTTGGCTGCTCCTATATTCGCATAGCAAAGTCCGAAGTGGCAAATTCAGTCAGGGGTTGGATTTCTATTCTATTAGGCATAACCATGTCATCGCATCTGGCAAGTAGTTGTGCTTTCCTTTGAACGTGGCTATAAATAGCCCATGGAGATAACAAACAGCTTCTTGAAACCTAACAGTAGCGTTCTATAATTTGATTTCTTGGGTTGCTCTGCTGGTGCCTGTAGTTTCGCGTGCTGTACTTGCCAATTCTGCGCAATTTGTTTGAGAACTGCGGACCAGTGTGTTCTGCTGCGCTTAGTGGGCGCACATATCCATAGCAAAGTCCGAAGTGGCAAATTCATAGGGGTTGGATTTTCTATTAGCAATAACATCCTGTCATCTCATCTCATCTGGCATAGTAGTGTGCTTCCTTTGATACTTGGCTAGAAATAGCCATAGGAGAATACAACAGCTTCTTGAGGCCTACAGTAGCTTCTATATATTTGATTTCTGGTTGATCTGCTGGTGGGCCCCCCCCCTTTTGGTAGTTTTTTTCTTGCATGCCTGTACTTGCCAATTCTGAGGAATTTGTAAGTGAGACTTGCGACCGTGTTTTCTGCCTATTGGCTGCCATACCCATAAGCAAAGCCGAATGGGAAATCATAGGGTTGATTTACTATTAGGCATAACGCATGTCATTCATCCTGGCATATAGTGTGCTTTCCTTTCTCCCCCACCCCCCTTTATCACCCCTTTTGATATTGGCTAGAAAATAGCCATAGGAAGAATACAAACGCTTTTGAAGCTACATTAGCGTTCTACTATTTTGATTTCTGGTTTATCTTCTGGTGGCTGTAGTTATCTGCAGTTCATGTACTTCCAATTCTGACAATTTGTAGTGAGGACTTCGCACCGCTGTTGTTCTGCGCTTAGTGCGCCCATATCCATAGCAAAGGCCGAAGTGGGAAATTCCGTAGGGTTGGTTTCTTAGTAGCAAGAACTCAGTGTCATCTCATCTGGCATAGTAAGTGTGCTTCCTTTGATAGCTTGGCTAGAACATAGCCATAGGAGATACAAACAGCTCCTTGAAGCCTAACAGTAGCGTTCTATATATTTGATTTTCTTGTTGAATCTGCTTGTGGCTGTAGTTCTGCAGGTGCATGTACTTGTCTCAATCTCTGAGTCAATTTGTAGTGAACTTGCGACCGCTGTGTTCGGCGCTTATTTGGCGCAACACCTCCATAGCAAAGGCCGAAGTGTCCAAAATTCAGTCGGGGTTTGATTTCTATTAGGCAATAACTCAGTGTCCATCGGTCATCGGGCATAGTCGTGTGCTTCCTTTTGATACTTGGCTAGAAATAGCCATAGGAGAATAACAAACAGCTTCTTGAAGCCTACAGTACGTTCTATATATTTGATTTCTGGTTGATCCTGCTGGTGCTGAGTTTCTGCAGTGCTTGTACTTGCCAATTTCTGAGCATTTGTATGAGACTGCGACGCTGAGTTCTGCTCTTAGTGGCGCCCATTCCATAGCCAAAGGCCGAAGTGGGAAAAATTCAGTGGGGTGTTGATGTCTATTAGTCAATACTCAGTTGTCATCTCCCTGGCATAGTAGTGTGCTTCCTTTGATACTTGGCAAAAATAGCCATAGGTGAAATACAAACAGCTTCTTGAAGCCTACAGTACGTTCGATATATTTGATTTCTTCTGGTTGATCTGCTGGTTGGCCTGTAGTTTCTCTTCTGCAGTGAGGTACTTGCCAATTCTGAGCAATTTGTATTGAGACTTGCACCCGAGCTGTGTTTCTGCGCGTTAGTGGCGCACATAGCCATAGCACAGCGCCAATGGCAAATTCAGTAATGGGTTGGTTTCTATTAGGCAATAACTCAGGTCATCTCCTCTGCAGGTAGTGTGCTTCCTGTTGATACTTGGCTAAAAAAGCCATAGAGAAACAAACAGCTTCTTGAAGCATACGTACGTCTATATATTTGATGTCTGTTGAATCTGCTGGTGGCTGTAGTTTCTTCAGTGCATGTACTTGCCAAATTTCTCTTTTGCCCATTGGCGCACTCTGTGTTTGTTGTGTGTGATCTTTCTGTTTTGTTCTTGTTTTTGTTTCAACGGTTTGGTTTTGTTTTGGTTTTGGTTGTTTTTTTTTGTTGTTTTGTTTTTTTTTTTTTTTTCCTGGCCTTTTTTTGTTGCCATGTTTTTATTTTTTACCCATCACTTTTTTTTTTTTGCTTTTTCTGTGTGTTTTGCTGTGTTTTTTCGTGGGTTTCTTTATCCCCTATCATTCCCCTTTTTTTTATTGTTTTGTTTGGTTTTATTGTTTTTTTTATACCTTCTTGTTTCTTGTTTATTTGTTTTTGGTTTTACGGGTTTTGTTGTGGGTTGGTTTGTTTTGTGTTTGTGGTTTGTTTGTTTTCCTTTTTTTTTTTTTTGTTTTGTTTTTTTTTTATTTTTGTTTTTTCTTTTTTGTTTTTGTTTTTTTTGTTTTTTTTTGTGCGTTGTTCCTTTTCTGTTTTTTTTTTCCTGGTTTCATTTGTTTCTTATCCTTTATGTGTTTGTGTTTTCTTTTTTGCCTTCTTGTTTTTGTGTAATTTTCTTCTTACTTCATGTCCCACATTGTATGTTGGATGTTTTATTTTTGTTGGTTTTTGTTTTTTTTTTTGTTTGTTGTTTCACTTAGTAATAAGTGTTTGTTAGAGATACGATAGTTTGGGAAGCTAGGTGGTGTGGTGGTGTGGCTGTTGTGTGGGGGGTCCAGTTTGGGGGTTGTGTTGAGTTTGAGTGTGTCCGTGCGTTGTGTAGTGGGGTTCAAAGGATCTTGTGCATTGTTTGTGTGGTACATTCGTGTGTTTGTGTTGTTTGTGTTTGTTTGGTGTGTGAAGCGGGCTGGGTGCCGGGGGCAAACATTCTACCACCACCGCGGGTGAGGGAGGGTGGTTAGGGTGTGGTGTTTCGGGCGGCCGGGAGCGCGAAAAAACCAGACAAGAAGAAGGTGGGGGAAAAAGCAAAAAAAAAAAACCAAAAAAAAAAAAAAACACACAAAAAAACACAAAAAAAAAAAAAAGTAAAAAAAAAAAAAAAAGGTAGAACCCATTTGAAAAATGGTTTAAACCCAGGGCTAGGGTAGAGGACAGGCGGGGACGGGCTCCAATACTGCAGGGGCAGGCCTGGTCCCCGGGCGGGGTGAGACACCACCTGCTGATGAGGAGCAGGGGAACCCGCAAGCGACACCCCTAGGTTCATTCTAATTACTGGGACTCGTGTAGAGCACTGTTGAGCCAAACAGTGCGAACAGTTCAGGTGATGTCCGGGATTGGCTGACAATGGCTTCCGATGCAATTTGTCCACCACCAGTCATCTTCCACGCGTCCACCCATGTCACCGAAATCCCCACCCTCCAGCTCTCACCTCACCCCTCCCCCCCATCTGCCCCCCCCGAGAAAATTTGGGCATTTGAACCCGGCATACTTCTGAGGAACTGTTTTCTTCTGGACCCTTCCCACAGTCACAAACCACTTGTCCGGTTGTGCTGATCATTTTCCGATTCCCCAGGTTTTCCACCAGTCACAGTTGTGGGTGATGATGACCTCTTGACGTAGTGGAAGTGTGTAAAAAGAGGTTCCGACGATGAGAGACTGACACGGTTTTAGACAGTGGGAAGTTGTTGTCAGGCAGGGAAGTCCCGAGCGGTGAGCAGACTGAGGGATCGAGTATGATAGGTTGACAGAACCAAGCTGGTTGATATGAGAGGCCGGGTGAACACAGTTCTTCTTGAGACGGAGGATAGTCCTCGACCTAACAGGTTGGAAGAGGCAGTGGTGGGCCAGACGAGAGGCAGGGCCAGAGCTGGTGCTCAGCGCCACCTGTCAACTAGTGACGCGTCTCAGTGGTGAGGCTCTTGGCGGCGAGGCTACATCTTCAGAAGGTGGAGGTTCTTTAAAGGAAAACACCCGGAATGACCGACTACTTTGGTGGTGAACTTTTGCCACACCAGGCTCAGCAGGTTCCCCAATTAGTCCTTAACTACACCAGTAGGCTCAAAAGTCATATTACTGCGAAGCACCCACACTTCATGGCAACAAGACCCGTTCCACCTCCGGCCGTGCACACACTGCCCTTCCCCTGTGTCAGCTGCTTAGTCAGCCCCCTTCCGCAGCGACCCTGGCCCAAAACCCATCGTCGCTCCACGATCCTCCACACATCCACCATCGTTCAGCTCTTCCATACCCCATACCATGGCGGAAAAAGCAATAGTGCACCCACCCGCACGCCCAACCCTTAATTGTGCACCTCCTCCAGATGTGCTAGCCTGGAGATGCTGCCCTATAAGCTATAAGACCAAAGGGGGCCTTTCGCAACCCCTCATGTCGGGCGGCCCCCCTCGGTATTCGGATGGTCTTGGGGGTTGGTGGTGGAGGAGATTCCCACAGCGCGCGCACGCTACTTTTCCCGATTGCCGTCCCACTGCCCTGCACCAGCACGTGTCAGCACATCAGCCGTGGCCCGACCAACGCGTTTCTGACCGGTCACTGACACGGACACGTGGACGAGTGCTGCCTGGCAGGGCCACACATAATCCTGACGGACATTGGTTTAACTTGGTGGGAGGCTGGGACCGAGTCCTGTACCCCTGGGCTGCTCTATACTGGACTGCCGAGCCGAGGATTGCGGGGCCCTATACCCGGGTCCAGGTGTTTCAGGCCTACTATGCCGCCTCCTCCTCCTCCCACCCCTCCGTCCCCTCCTCTCTCCGAACTTACATCCTTGGGCACGGCGCATCATCGGTAGCTCTAGGCACAGCATCGTGCCGTCGCTGAAAGGACAGCAGCTGTGCCAAACTTCTGAGCCTAGGCACCAAAGGCACACCGACACGAGCTATGACAGGCATCACGCTCAGACTATCTGTGTGGCACCAGCTCGAACCCAAACCTGATGTTGTGTGTGACAACGGCTTACCGGTGGCGGCTCTGCAACTCGGCATACTGACACAGTGTGGCCATGCCGGCCCATGTGTTTAAATCTGATAGTGCAGCGTTTTCCTCAAGACATACCCTCAATCTTGTCTGAAGTTTGCTCCACGAAGTGCGCCTCATCTTGCGCCTTCAGGAGTCCAGCCCAGACGCTGCCAACTAATCAGGGCACGCAGCGCCTCCGCCAACTGCCCCCGTCACCGAACTGTTGTCGACGTGCCCACGAGTGGCATCCAACACTGACCTGTTATCCAAGTTTACCAGCACGCAGAGCGATTGTAGACTGCCAGATGTCCCCTTCCACCAGACCTGGTAGTCAGGTCAGTCAGCTTCCCTCAATTCACAATGAGGAGTGGACGTGGATGGTCTGATATCTGTCAGAGTGCTGAGTAACTTTAGGAGTCCACACGATGGGCAGTGGCGATGCCTGTCCTCATCAGCCTCACCTCCGCGCTGCTGGCCTGTAAAAACTCGCTGGTCAGCATGAAGTCTGAAAGCTTTGCGCTCGTCCAAGAGACGGGGAAGAATATTCCCGTGTTGATAGCCAAAGCAACCCCCTGAGGTCTGTTTCTCACGCATATCGGAGGAGGTTAGGTGGAGGTGATGAAGGAGGAATGATGAGGAGAATGTTTCGCTTACACCACGAGTGGACCAATTGTTAGTCCTTCACTGTTTCAGCGTGTATGGGCATAAAAGAGATTGAGGAGTTGGAGGAGTGAGAAAATGGACAGTCAGGCCAGTGAGGAGAGTGAATTCTTAACGGTTGGTACTCGGGCGCATATGGCAGATTCATGCTAGGCTGCCTATCCCGTCCCTCGCTCAAATAATTTATTCCAGCACCGTTACTGGGTGTTCACATTCTCCTGGACCCACGGTACAAGCAAATCTCCCACTCTCCCCCTCGAGAGGAAAGAGTGTGAGAAGCATGAATACCAACAGGCCTGGTGCACAAGCCTGAAACAGTATTCCCTTCTGACAGCGCTAGCGGCAGAGTGCGTAGTTCTGCGGACAAGTAGCGATGGAAGTAGGGCGAGCAGGCAGCTTGTCCAGCACTGGCAGGGTACCTTTACAAAGGCTTTTGCCACTTTATGTCCCCCCAACAAACACGTCACCTTTCCCAGGTCTCACTCGGCAAGTAGGGCTGGATCTTTACATAAAGAGGTGAGGGAGTACTACTGACCATACCATCATCCTAATGATCACACGCTTCCCGTCAACTACTGGGTTTCAAATCCCCTGGACATGTGGCACGGAACTGGCGCTGACGCCTTGGAAGGTTCTTGCCTCCCTGCCGCTAGCGTCTTGTCCTAGCGGTTCATTGCAGGCTGTGGCATCTATCACCGATTAAGCACACGCCTATCGACTGACAGCGCTTCAGTCATGACGTCTTAAAATTAAAGGCTGGATTCTCAGAATTTCCAATCTCCCCTTTAAGTTGGGAGCTCACCTGAAATATTGATCCACGCCTCCCCTCCCCTCATTTTCCTCTCTCCTCCTCTTGTGACAGTAAAGCCAGAGGAAAATGGCGTTGTTTGAACAGGGCCCACTGGCTCTTGCTATGTCCTTCATGCATTTAATTTGTCGGAGGGCCGCACCTACCCGGGTCCCTGTTTGAAACACATTTTTTGTGGTGCCACATACAGGCACTCAATCTAGTCCATTTTTTTCTGGATGGCCACCTACCCTGGTCCTCTGTTTTAAAAAAATTTTTGGGACTCGCCACATACATGCACTCAATCTATTCATTTTAACTGGAGGCCACCTACCTGCTCCTCTGGTTTGAAACATTTTTGGATGGCCACAACAGGCCTCAATCTATTCCATTTTACTGCAGGGCACCCTACCTCTCCTCTGGTTTGAACAATTTTTGGGACTGCCACATACAGGCACTCCCTCGATTCCATTTTGCTGGAGGGGGGCCACCTACTGCTCCTCGGGTTTGAACATTTTTGGGACTGCCACTTACATGCCCCAATCTATTCCATTTTAGTTACTGCGGCCACCTAACCTGCTCCTCTGGTTGAACAATTTTTGGTACTGGCCACATCAGCACGCAATCTATTCCATTTCCTGGAGGGCCACCTACCTGCTCCGCTGGTTGGAAACTTTGGACTGCCACATCATGCACGCAATCTATTCCATTTTACTGCAGGGCCCCCTACCTGCTCTCTGGTTTTGAACAATTTTTGGGACTGCCACATACATGCACTCATCTATTCCATTTTTACTGCAGGGCCACCTACGCTCCTCTGGTTGGAACAATTTTTTGGGACTGCCACATACCGGGCACTCAATCTATTCCATTTGACTGGAGGGCCACCTACTGCCCTCGGTTTGAAATTTTTGACTGCCACATACAGGCACCTCATCTATTCCATGACTGGGGGCCACCTACCATGCGCCTCTGGTTTGAAAAACCTTTTTGGGACTAGCCACATACTGCACTCACTCTATCCCATTTTACTGGAGGGCACCTACCCTGCCCTCTGGTTGAAAATGTTTGGGACTTCCACATACATGCACATCCAAAATTAAATTTCTCCATAGCAGCCTCACACGTTGTCTCCATTTCGACCCCCTCCAAAAGTCGTCCATAGAGCTGCCTCCATACATCGTCCCTTTATCAAACGAGTGTTGGTCAGCAGAAATTGGATTGTTTTCATGGATTCCACTCAAAGGTGTTAACTTGTCGCCCCGCTGGCTGTGTTATCCACAAAATATACTAACTGCAAACTTTTACCATTTAAGGGATATTATTTCAGCGCTTCTTGCGCAGCGTTTACAATTCCCCTCACCCGCCATATCCTAAAGCTTACAAGAACGCTACTACAAACTCCCTTGATCTTATACAACATGTTGCTTAAAGTGTGTTTGGGGAGTATCCTTACCGGGTCTTGGGAGTTGGCGAAAGCTCTCCTGGCGCGGAAAGCCAGCTCCATGCCATCAATGCGCTTCCATGCGCATCTTTTTACCTTCCCCATCACCCCACCCCATAAGTCGGTCCAAACTTATAAGACGCTACTACACTTACTTGGTGCAAGGCTGGACCGCAGTCTGACCCTGGGGGCCTGGTCATATACTGCCGACGCAGAGAATTGCGCTGCCTACCCCTCGGTCCCTGTCTCAAAGGCCTACTATACCTCCTCCCAGACCGCCTCCTCCACCTCCTCCTCCCTCCACTTACCATCCTGGGCATGTTGCGCCTATCATCGGTAGCTCTAGGCACAGCACATGCCGTCATAAGCGACAGCAGGCGGTGCTGAAACTGCTGAGCCTAGGCTATAGGCAACACCTTACACCGCCCAACGGCATTAGGCCGGGCATTCCACATCACAGTTGTTACTTTGTCGCCACCGCTGCCTGTTTAATCCACAAAATATCTTGCAAACGTTTACCATTTAGGGCATATTATTTTCAAATCGCTTTATCTTGTCGCATCTTTTAATCCCCTCACCACGCGGCCCCCCCCCATAGCCTAACCTTATCAAGAACTCTCCTAACAACTTGATCTTATACAAAGTTCTAGAAGTGCCTGTTTGGGAGTAGCCTATATACAGGGCTTGGATTGGCGAAGCTCGCCTTGCATCGGCGCGCCAGCTCCAATGCCAGTCACTAACATAGTTTTTAACTGCAGCACCTTTAATCTACTACTAGGTTACTGCCTCCATACATGGTCCCCTTATCAAACGAGCTGGTCGGCAGAATTTTGGGTTGGTTTCAATGGCTTCCATGTTAACTTTGTCGCCACCCTGCTGTGTATCCACAAAATATACTGGACAAACTTTATCATGTACCGATATTAATTTGAGTGCTTCTTGCTCACCTCCTTTGGTTCCTCTCTGGCCACCCATGGTGGGGGTTGGAAGCCTGATCCATTAGGGTATTCGCATGACCTCTTACCTCTCCGCTGCCTCTCATGCCGTCCCCGATAAAGTGTCAGGGGTCAATATTGATGTTTTTAGATGCTATCTAGCTTCATTCTGTCACTCTTCATGGCCAATAGCTGTTGCCCATAATTTTGGCATAATGGTGCGTGAGGCACCTGAGCACCATGCAATGCTGCCCCTGCTGTTTTCCTGTCCATTTCCGTGGTGGTTTTCCATCTTTTTCTGAGGTTCCCCAGGTGTTTGGCCAAGCTTCCCTGTGCAGCACCTGGGTCCCCTTGAAAAATGCTCGGTCTCCCATTGACTTCAATGGAGGGGTGAATTGATAGGAGGGAGCGGAGAAGGGGGGTGGGGGGGGGAGGGGTTCGTTCTGCGCGACTCTCACTCGAGCATCGGGAAAGTTTCGGCTCGAATAACGGTACCCGATCATATTAGTGTTCGCCTCATCTCTAGTTAGCATATTTAATGGAACCTAACGGCAAATTTAATTCAAGTTTATGTTAAAGTCCACACTTCAAACCAATCGGTTGAAAGATTGAGTCTTTGATTGGATTCCTGGGATCTTGATCCGGACCCCTACAGCCTGCACCCTCCATTGCATGTCACTGTTTTCACTGTGAACGCCCTTCATACCCTTACATTGCTGTGTATTTGGGTAAGTAATTGGTTTAGTTTCAGAAAACAGGTTGTCATTAATGGGGCCACTTCTCAGATGGGTTTTCCTTTGCCAGTGAGTGCCACAGTGGTCAGTATTGGGGCGCAGCTCCTTTTTTAAAATTTTTAATAATGACCTTGTCGTGGGTTTACCAGTCAATTTTCAAATATTTACAGATGATACTACTCTGTGTAAAGTAAGAATACTGAGTCGATAGTTTACCATCACAGAGGATTTGTGGAAGCTTGAAGAGTCCCCATAGAAATGGTTGATGAGGTTTAATGTAATAAAGTAAAGTTTATGCACTTGGGTATGCCACGGAAACAAACGTAGAATTAGATTCGACACAGTCAATTACTTGGTAAAACTAAAGCTGAAAAAGGACTTGGAGGTATTTGGTGGATGGAAACTAAATTTAGTGACCAGAGCCAGCGCCTGCTGCTAAAGCAAATCAAAACCATGGGATATATCCAGAGAGGAATTGATTCCCTGATAAAAGACATAGTTTTGTTGCCCTTATACTAATCCCTGGTCAGACCGCACATGAATATTGTGTACAATTTTTGGGCACCAGTGTATAAAAGGACTAGTCGAGCTGAATGGTGCAGAGGAGAGACCAAGATCCTTAGGAGAATGAGGGACTAGAATACAATGACCGATTAAAAATTGGGGTTATCAGTTTAGAACAAAAGGGGAGACCTGATACAATGTACCATACCTGATGGGCAGTATCAAGGTCTCTCCAAAGATCTTTTTATACCTAGGCCTGTGACCAGTGACAAGGGGCAGCCCTCTAACGCCTGAGAGGCGATTTTACCAATCTATAACAAAGGTTCTTTTCCTGTAAGAGCAGTGAGACCCTATGGAACCTCTCCGCAGGAGGTTCTATTGCGTACACTATGTTCATGTCAAGAGAGACCTCATTCTTTCTGGAAAAAAGATCACGGTTATGGGGATAAAACATTTATTTAATCTTAAAAGATAGACTTGATGATTTTGCGTCTTGGCCTATATACTATGATACTTGTGTTTTCTCATCTGATGTCCTTTTATTTCGTATTGTTAGTTTTCTACAACACCTGAGCACATTTGGCACAACATGGTTCTTTGTATACAAAACCAAATACAAGCAAAGTACTGCGCACATCTGTTGACCTCTTTTGTTTTAAAGAAATATTGTATCTTACTCGTAATCTAACATTTTGGGGAAGTTCCTTTTCAATGTACAAATGAATCGACCATTGGGCTACTTTGTTTCGTCCTACGAACTGTTGTCCAGACTAAAGGCCAACACAGTTAACATTATTTAATAATAATTGGGCAATTACAATGCCTTGTTGAAAGTATTCACCTCCTTTTAACTTTTCTACCTTTTGCCACTTCAGGCTTCAAACATAAGATATAAAATTGTGATTTTTTTTGGGGGGGGGAAGACTCAACACAATGGGACACAATCTGTGAAAGTGGAACACACTTTTTGGATCTTTTAAAACTTTTGTAAAAAAAAATAAACTTAAGATGGTGGGTGCGTGTATATTATTTGGTCCTTTACTTTCATGCAGGAATCCACTCCACAAGTTCATGATATCTCTGAATGATCAAATGTTGTCCTAAATGACTGATGATGATAACTATAATCCACCTGTGGGTGTAATCAAGTCCTCCTATAAAAACACGTAAATAGGCTCATGGTTCTGTTTAAATGGCAGAGAGCATTATGATGCAAGGACACACCAGGCATTTCCATGATAGTGTTGTGGAGAATTTAAAGCAGTATACAGTACATTCAAAAAAATTCACAAACTTTAAACATACCAGGAGCATTGTGGCAGGTGATCATATTGAAATAGAATGAGTATCAGACACTGCAAATCTACCAACCAGCGTTCCTTCTACACTTCATCTCAAACAAGAGAACGACTGATTAGAGATGCAGCAAATGGGCCCATAATCACCTGATGAACTGCAAAGATCTACCAGTTTTTGAGGTGGGAGAGTTTGTCCTTGGACCACATACAGCATACACTGACAAATCTTGGCCTTTATGAAGAATGGGCCAGAAGAAAGCCATTTTTTATATCCATTAAAAAGATCTATTTCACAAAGTTTTCCCATGCCCCCTTGGAGACCCACAACCAGACATGTAGAAAGGGTGCTCTGGTCAGATGACCAAAAGGAACATTTGGCCACAATGCAAATTATTTTTTGTCATAACAACATCAGTTCATAACCCTGAACACACAATCCTCACTTTCAGACATGGTGTTGGCAGCACCTGGTTTGGGGCCTGCGTTTCTTTCTTCAGCAGGCAAGGGAACTAATTAAATGATGGAAGATGGAGCCAAATACAGAACTAATTTTGAAAGTAAAACCTGTTGGAGGTCTGTAAAAGACCTGATAATGGAACAGAGATTTACTTCCAACAATACCTGATCCAAAACATAAAGCAAAACCTACAATGAATGGTTCACAAATAAACTTACCTAATGGCCAGTCCAAAGTCCAGAATTCTAAATCATCGAGAATCTATGGAAGAGATGAAAATGCTGTTCGACAAACACTCTCCTCCACATCACTTAGCTTCAGCTCTTTTCTAAGAATAGTGGGCCGAATTTCAGTGTGCAAACTGATATGAGCAAAACTTATATCTGAAAAAAGTCTGAAATCTGGCAACATGTAGAAAAGTTCAAAGGGCCAAATACTTTTGCACAGCACATAATATTGGAACAACTGTTCCTGTGATTTAAGTACCAAAAAGTTGGTTTTTATTACAAGTTTTGTATGATGGCATTTTAGTTTAGTTTTTTTGGTGGTTTGTGTTTTTAACAAATTTGTTTTAATATTGTATTGTCAGTACTAGCTATTAGTAGCTATTTATTCCAATAATATAATCAATAAACATATGATTTTCAATGAATATCAGTAAACTTAGAACACTAAACAAATATTGTGGATTTAAGTTGATAACCCACACGCAACACTCAACCGGCCACTTAAATTAGGTACACCATGCAGTAACGGGGTTGGACCCACCCTTTTGCCTCAGAACTGCCTATTCTTCGTGGCATAGATTCAACAAGGTGCTGAAGCATCCTCATGATTTTGGTCCATATTGACATGATTGGCATCAACACAGTTGCTCCGCAGATTTGTCGTCTGCACATCCATGATGCGAATCTCCGTT
This sequence comes from Engystomops pustulosus, assembly GCA_019512145.1. NCBI lineage: Eukaryota > Metazoa > Chordata > Amphibia > Anura > Leptodactylidae > Engystomops > Engystomops pustulosus. Next base: position 19,265 of record WNYA01001955.1, on the reverse strand, counting down.
ACAGCACACAAAACACATCCCAAAGATGCCTATTGGATTGAGATCCTAGTGCTTTTTTATTTGGAGGCCATTTGAGTACGTGGGCCCCCTCATTGTCATGTTTTCAGAAACCAGTCCTAGATGATCCAGCTTTATGACATGGCAACAGTATCCGGCTGAAAGTAGCCATCAGATGTTTGGGTACATTGTGGTCATAAAGGGTCACAGCAACAATACTCAGGTAGGCTGTGGGCGTTGCAACGATGCCTCATTGGTACCAGGGCCCCCCAAAGATTGCCCAGAATATTCCCCACCCTGACAACTCACCACCCACCAGCCTGAACCGTTGATACAAGGCAGGATGGATCCATGCTTTCATGTTGTTGACGCAAATTCCCCCCCCCTTTCTGACCTACCCTCCGAATGTTACAGCAGAAAATGAGACTCTTCAGACCAGGCAACGTTTTTTCCAATCTTCTACTGTCGCAATTTCGATATCTTGTGACAAATTGTAGCTCAGGTTCCTGTTCTTAGCTGAACGAGTGGCACCCCGTGTTGGTATTCTGCTGCTGTAGCCCACGTCTCAAAGTTCGCTTACTGTACTTCAGAGATGTCTTCGCTCTGTTCGGCCTACTTGTTGTAACGGGTGGCGATTTGAGTCACTGTTGCCTTTCTACTCACTCAAACCAGTCCTGCCTTACCGACTAACTCGAGCAGCTCATTTTCTAAGGTAAATGGTGCAAACCACTGAATATGAATTGGAATGTTTTGGTGAAATTTGAAGAAAAATAATTCTAAATGAACCGAGAGGTAAATCACAAAATTAATATTTTGGAGAGACAAAAGATTGTAAAAAAAAACAACTCCTAGGAAAATCACTCTATCAGGTATTGTATTATGCAAGCTAAAGAATTGAAAGCGGCATGGAGATTTATTGACTAGTTAATTGGTACATAGAGTTATTCTTCTACAAATCTTTTTTGTTAAAATGAACAGGTGTTAGGACACCGTCATTATTTTGCTTTCAGATTAAAGTGAAATAAACTGTAAACATTCAAAATATAGAAATAAAGTACTCTCAGGCCTTAATTTAAGTAACCATTTTTCATTCTTTGTTGATGCCATACCTTCTTTTTTAACTTGATATGGTAGTAATATAGTGTGCCTACGTTTTTAAGGCCATATGTACCTCCAGTCTCTAAACTAATTACTTCCATATTTTTTCGTCAGCAGTGTAGATGCATCTAAACCTACAAAACTGAAGAAAAATTAAAAGCTTTACGTATGGATCTAAAATATACACACCATAGGTTTCACATCGCTTTTTTTGGCATTAATTATTCTTTTCCAATTGGCTTAACATGGAATACTACCTCTCTGGCGAGTGTACAATCTTTTAAAATACATCAAGATTTAATAATACTGTCTAAAACTTACAATGTACAAAGCTAACTAAAAAGTTTTAAATGTTGGCCAATTCATCACAAATCTGATTCTATATCTGCGTGTATTGGTAGAGTTGTCTAATTCAACTTTGTATCTTCTTTTCGTTGGCTTAGTATATGCCAGATACATGCAACAGCAAATCCTTGGTCACTTTTTGATATCATGATCCAGCACAAACGCCAAATAATTTTTGTGGCATCTACCTGATTCAATATGCTTGCATTTATGGCTGACTACTGTTCTTAGTAATGTATTAAATGGGGTTTTTTATAAACATGGGGCAGAAAATGTCATAAAGTCTCCCCCCATAGTTACAACAAGAACCAATCAACAAGTAGGAATTTGAAATGCGCTTTTTCATTTGAAAATGCACAATTTGCAATGTGAGTGCCTTTTGATACCGAAATCAATACACCAGTGAACCAGGAAAATGGAAACAAGGTAAAGAGGATAAAGGCCCTCCATGTATAATACAAAAAAATAAATGTTCTGAGGAAGAGGAGATTTTTTCTTGAAAGGTGAATTTAAACGTCAAAATTCTTAATTTAGCATTCCATTAAAATGTGATCCACAAAGATTACATCTTGGCAGACACATTTGGGCAAGGGCACAAAATTCCCTAAAGTCTTAGCATGCACACATGGGAGTCGGGGCATTTTTCATAGGATTTTTCTTGGTTTTTGGCATAAAAAAGTGCAACAAGGAGGAAAGAAACTGATGGTAATTTTGGGATCAAAAAAGCGCAAGGACGTCTTAAACATAGAACCACTGCTAGTGCAACGCACTGACAAAATCCATATCATTGCACTCACACCCTTGTTTGTGTTTGCTGTTGTTGATTTTTTTTATTACTCATCTTGTGATTCTTGGAAATTATTTTTTTTTAGACACTGCTAAACTTTATAAAGGAAAGGTCCACACTAGGCTGAAGCGAGCACTAAATCTCGGGTGCTGTTTATTCGGGACAAACTTTTTCCCGAGCTCGAGTGCTCGTCCTGATAACAGCCCCCATTTGCAGTCAATGGAGACCAAGCCTTTCTTCCGGGGACCAAGGTCTGCACAGGGAAGCTGCCAAACACCTGGGGAACCTCAAAAATGATGGAACCACCACGGAAATGACAGGAAAACGGCAGGGGCAGCAATGCTGATCGCACCATTATGCCAAATTATGGGCCAACAGCATGGCCATGACAGAGTGACTGATTAGGCTAGATAGCATCGAAAACATCCAATAATTGACCCTACACTATAGGGGACGTCAATGCAGAGGCAGCGGCATCACGGCAGCCTAGAGAGTGGCTGGCTACATACCCTAAATGGCTCAGCTTCAAACCAATGGGTGGCAGAGAGAACCACGAGGTGAAGCAAGAGCGCTGAAATGATTCTAGTTCAACAAAATGGTTGACGGTATATTAGTCGATAACACAGCCAATGGTGGCAACTCGTGACCAGTTGCCATCTGGTGAACACCCCAAACAAGCCTGACATAGCTCGTTTATAATAAGGGGAACGACATTTGAGCCGCCATGGAGACGACTTCCATTGATAGAGTGAAAGTAATGGGGCATCCTATTGCTTCTGCTTATGATGAAACTTGTCCAGGTCTCCCAGCTGGCGGGCGACGAATGGGTCCGAGTTCCATTATTATCCTGGTGAAACCTGGAAATGTCTCCTGACAAACAAGGCTTGTTTGATAAGGGGAGATGTGCTGTATATCCTCTCGTCACCAGCATCTGGGGTATAGTAGAGTGTATTGCCGCCTGGAGACATTGGGTGGATGCTGTGAGGACGTGGCAGCAAATGGACAGTGAAAACAGCAGGGTGCAGTGTATTGGATGCCTCTGAGTGTGGCTATCTTGTGGATGGACTGCCATGTGATCTTTTGCCTGCCTGTCCAAGCCCTGTCTCTCTGGTCTCCTCCCCGAACAGCACTTCTAAAAGAACCTTGTTTATAAGATCAAAGTGTAATAGTTTCTTATAAGTTTGGTTTTATGGCGGGTTGAGGAATGTAACACAGATCACAACTAAGCGCTGAAATAATATCGGTAAATGCTAAAAAGTTTGGCCAGTACTAATTTTGTGGATAATACAGAGCGTGGCGACAAGGTTTAACAAGTTGATGTGGAAACCATGAAAACAACCCAAATTCTGGGCCTGACACACTTCATTAGCTAAGGGGACATGTATGGGGCAGAATATATGGACCACTTTGGGGAGGCAGCTATGGAGAGTTGTGTGAGGTCCAATGGAGACAACGTGTGAAGCCTGCTATAAAGACGTACTTGGAGCTGCATGAAGACAGTTAATTTGGATAGATGCCTGTATGTGGCAGCCAAAAAAACATTTTCAAACCATGAGAGTCAGTAGGTTGTCCTCCAAACAATAAATAATTGAGTGCCTGTCTTGGCACTCCAAAATTGTTTAAGACAGAGGACCGGGTATGTGGCCCCCCGAACCAGGGGGGAGGATCCTACATCACCTCTACTATCCTCATAGCTAGAGCCATGTTGCCCTGGCCAAAAAGCCAGTTTCCTCTGCTTTAGTGTACAAAGAGAGGAGAATGAGGAAAATGAGGAGAATGGAGTGCATACATTTTCAGGTTTAGCTTCCGAGAAATCCAGGCTTTATTCATCTTGAATATGCGTCCGCCTGTCAACCGCTGTTCAGTCGACAGGCGTGTACGCTTATCAGTGATGATGCCACCACTGCACTGAAAACCCGCTTCAGACAACACGCTACACAGGCAGGCCAAGAACCTCCAAGGCAGCATGGACAGCTACGTACTCCATCACCATCTTTCTGTCTTACTCATCTTACTCTGCCGAGACTGGGGACAGGTGACAGTGTCTTGCTGGGGTGACATAAAACTGCAAAGGCCTTGTAAGACGCGTACCCCTGCCAGTGCTGGAAAAGCTGCCTGATTCGCCTACTCTCCCTTGCTACTTGTCCCCAGAAGTTGCCCTCTGCCGCTAAGCAGCTGTCAGAAGGGAATACTGTTTCATCAGCGCTTGTGCACCAGGGCCTGCTGGTATTCATGCATTTCTACACTCCTTTCCTCTCCCAGGAATGGAGTGGAAAGATTTTGCTTGTACCGTGGGTCCAGGAGAAGGAATACCCGTATCGGTGCTGAATAAATTCTTTGAACGCGAGGGTCACGGGATAGGCAGCCTAGCGCCAGAGTCCCAACTCGCAAAAATTCCTCCCCTCACTGCCTGACTGTCCATCTCCTCCTCCTCCAACCCTCCAACTCCTCTTCTTCTCTGCCCATACACGCTGAACAGTGGAGGTCTAAGCAATGCTCCCCCTCTCTTCCTCGCCAACATTCCCTACTCTTCCTCCTCATCCTCCTCCACCTCCTCAGATATGCGCTGAGAAAACAGACCGAGGGGTGCTTGGCTATCAACAAGGGAATCTTCTTTCCCCGTCTCTTGTGACGAGCTCAAAGCTTTCTGACTTCATGCTGGCCAAGAGAGTTTTTTTAAACAGGCCAAGCACAGGATGGTGAGACTGATGATGGCGGCATCGCCACTGACCATCTGTGTTGACTCCTCAAAGTTACTAGCACCTGACAGATATCAGACATCCCACGTCCACTCCTCCTTGTATAGACTTGAGAAGCTGACTGACCGACTACCAGTTTCTGGTGGAAGTTGACATCTGGCAGTCTACAATCGCCTGGCGCTGCTGGTAAACTCTGGATAACATGGTTAATTTGAATTCACCTCTGTGGGCACGTCTCACAACAGTCGGTGTGGAGCGGGCAGTTTGGAGGCGGTGGCTCTCTTGGGGCCCTGAGAGTGGCAGCATCTGTGCTGGACTTCCTGAAATGCGCACAGATGGCGGCGCACACCTTCGTGAGCAAATCAACGAATTGGGGTAATGTCTTGAGAACCACTGAACTAATGAGATTTAACACATGGGCCAGGCATGGCACATGGGGTCAGGGGTGTCGAGTCGGCCGAACCAGTTGAGCGTTGACACACAACCTACCGGCTTCAGTTCACGGGCCAGATGAACAGAAGCGCTATGATGCCCTGTAAGTGCTTGGGAGGGTAAGCCACAAAGCCTCGCCTTAGGGATGACAGCATGTCGGCGGAGGTGTGCGCCATTGCCCATCATATCGCAATATCGGGGAGGAGAAAGCTCAGGGGGGCGGATGGGTGTGCTTGGAGCAACATCGAACAACATTAGGCTGTGCGCGCTTAGCGACAGCACTGCTCTGTGCCTAGAGCTACAACGATTCGCCAGCCCACGGATTCGTAATTCGTAGGAGGGTGGGAGGGGTGGAGCCTATGAGAGCATATGATGGTTAGACCTGGACCAGGTGGCCCCGCAATCACGTCGGCAGTATATGTCCAGCCCCCAGTGGTCAGACTCGGTCCCCAGCCTCCACCAAGTTAACCCATGTGCCGTCAGCGATATATAGTGGCCGTGTCCGTGGTTGTAGTTGGACCTTTCATCAAACGGCGTTGGTCAGGGCACAGATGATGTTGTCTGACGTGCTGGTGCAGGGCAGGGACGGCGCATCGAGAAAAGTAGTGGGGCTGGGGACCGATATACCGAGGGCGGCCGCCGCCATGAGGTTGCGAAAGCCTCCGTCTCTACCAGCCTATGGGCAGCCATCTCCAGGCTGAGAATTTGGAGATGTGGACGTTGAGGCTTGGCAAGTGGTGGGTTTCACTGTACTTTCTTCTTGCGCTCCACCATCTGAAGTATAGACAGTGCTGAACACTGCTCATGGAGACATTGGTGGATGCTGTGGAGGATCGTGGAGCGAAGGTGTGGTTTTGGGCCGGGGTCTGGGCAGGGGGCTGACTAGCAGAGGCAGCAGATGACACGGGGAAGAGCAGTGGTGTGCCCGGCCGGGGTGAATGGCCTTGGTTCCATTGAGTGGGTGTTTAGCATTCATATGCCTGCGCATACGTGGGGTGGTTAAGCGGTAGTTGGTGGAACAGGTTGCACACCACAGTCCGTCGTCATCCGGTGTTTCTTTAAAGAATCTCCAGACTTCCGAAATCTAGCCCTCGCCCAGGAGCTTCACTACTAAAAACTTTAGCACTGATGCACCACTCTGGCCAAGCCTTTCCGTTGGCCCCACCACGCCTCTTCCAACCTGTTCTCTGTCCAAGACTCGCCTCCATCTCTAGAACACTGTGTTCACCTGGCCTATCAACCCAGCTTGGCTGTCACCTCATCATCCTCCGATCCCGCTCATCTGCTCCCCCTCGGACTTCTTGCCCTGACAACAACTCACCACTGTCTGACACCGTTCTCCTCATCGTTCGACACCTCTCTCACACATTCTTTCCCTACGTCACAATGTCCCCATCATCACCCACAGACTGTGACCGGGGGAAAACCTGGGCATCGGGAATAGCTCAGCCACCGACAAGTGGTTTGTATCTGGGAAGGTCAGAAAAAGTTCCCAGAGTATGCCGTTTCACATGCCAAATTTTGCTGGGAGGGGGCAGACTGGGGGGAAGGAGGCTGAGGTGGAGACTGGAGGGTGCTGATTCGGTGACATGGACTGCGTGAGACTGACTGGTGGACCAATGCTAAAGCATTGGTCCCGCAATCCACGACACACGTGTTCGCACTGTTCTGCTGGCCTCAACAGTGCTCTACCACGAGTCCCAGTAACGTGAGACATGACCTAGGGGTGTAGCTCTGCGGCGTTCCCTGCTCCCTTCATCAGCAGGTGGTGTCTCACCCCGCCCAGGACCCAGCCTCTGACCCCTGCAGTAGTTGGACGCCCACGTCCTCGTCCTCTACCCCTACCCCTAGCCCGCGGGTTCAACATTTTAAAATTAAAGTGTAAACTGTACATTTTTTTTGTGTTTTTTTTTTTTGGTTTTTTTTTGGTGTTTTTGTTTTTGGTGTTCTTTTGTGATTTTTTTTGTGTACTACTAGTGCCAGCAAGCCGCAGCCAGCAAAGAAAAAAAAAAATATTCTAGCCCTACAAGGGCTGTTGGGTTCTTGTAGACTCACCCGTGCCTAACAGTAAACAGATGCCATTTTTCTCGAGCTGGCGAAATCGTCCGACAACGGGCCTTTCGAGTACGCTAATGCTCGAACGCAGCATCAAGCTCGGGCGAATTGTTCGCTCATCTCTAGTATTAACCCATTAATGAGATACAGAATGAACCCTGAACCCTGTAGGGTATCTCATTTCCAATTTGGAAATCCAAAATCTTCCCTTAAAGCATGGCCTCCTCCCCGTCTCCACTCTCTTTAGTTTTCCTATCTAGCCTCATATTATATATATAAAAGTTGTATGTAATACTTTTTGTCGTATCACAAAGTGTTTGGATGCACTAGATACATGTGTCTCAAATTTGGTGCAATCCCCACGCCATCAAAGGACCTCACCTCTCTGCCACCAAAGTTTGGGAGTCACTGTATTAATGTCTGAAAACTTCTCTTTAACCATTTGGAGCATTCAAGAAAATATGGAATCAGAACAGAATAGAATAAATACTTTATAGTCCCTAGGGGAAATTGAATTTGTCACGACAACCAGTAGCAACACCTCCATCCATGATGACCTTGTAAATATATGAACATAAGGGATCATATACATATAATACAATCACACGAGAACACCAACACAGGTTTAAAATTTAAAGTAAAAAAAAACATAGAATGAGAGATAATAAAAGTATACCTTGGTTAAAATAGCCTTACACTTACTTAGTAACCACCCAATTATCCTAGAATCAAGAGTTTTTACATCGATTTGTTCTACATTTGATATGCAGAAACCTCTCACTGAATGTACTGCGTTGTCCGATTAGTGTATTGTGCAATGGGTTTACCTCATTACTCAAAATGGACCTGAATTTGGAAAGCATGCATACACACAGGACCCACTCCCAATCCTCCGTCTTAGAGCCAACGATTGAGCTCACTTTTTTGACCAGTTTCTTAAATTTGTTCGTGTCAGACACATGAAAGTTATTTCCCCAGCACACTACCGCATAGAATAGAACACTCCCAATTACAGACTGGTAGAAGGACATCAACAGCCTATGGTCCAAATTGAAAGACCTAAGCGATCTTAAAAAATACAGACTCCCAGATGCCTTCTTGTACAATTTCTCAGAGTTTATATGCCACAACAGCTTGTCATCCAGATAGACGCCCAAGTACTTATAACTTGTGACCCGCTCCACTGTAGCACCCCTAATCTGGATTGACTCACAATCAGTATTCCGTTCCTTTCGGAAACTAATTTACATCTCCTTCGTCTTTGAAAGATTCAATTCCAATCCGTTTAAGTCACACCACTCCGAGAACAAATCAATGGTCGCACTATACTTTGACAAGTCTCCCTCTTTTATGCATACTATTATCACAGTGTCATCCGAGTACTTCTGCAGGAAATGGGGGTCATTTACTAAGAGCCGATTTTCCCTGAATTGCCCCGGATTTTGCCGCACGCGATTGAATTGTGTCGCATCGGTGCCGGCATGCATGCAACGGAAATGGGGGGGGGGGGTGTGAACAAAAACCCAACGGATTCGGGGAAACCGCCACATTTTAAAGAAAAAAGTGTTGCTGGACACGCGCTTACCTTCACTCGGCCCGGCTTGGTGAACTTCAGTGCATTCAGCGCAGCAGCGTCACGTCGGAGGAACTGCCTTAGTGACTCACCAGAAGACTTGAATCCACTGCAGAGAACGCGCCGCTGGATCGTGAATGGACCGGGTAAGTAAATCTACCCCATTGACTTTGCAGAAGGGCTACTATTTGATGACATCATATTCCCACTGACTGATTGTCTATTATCTTATGTACTACACAGTTTTGCCGCTACCCTTTTGTGAACTGTCCTGTGCGTCCTCTTCTGTTTTTTTTTTTTTTTTGGCTGTTTTGCTGGTATTCTGTATCTGATCACTCATTATTTTTGGAGGTAAAAGGACATCAAAAAAGGACACACTTTCCTCCTATGAAAACATGGAAAAACTAATGCCTTACTAATTAGTGTTTGAAACAGAGAGCACACTAGTACACTACAATATTTCTGTACTGTAAGTCATCTCCTTATGAAAAGCAGTCACTTTACAGTATCCAGGATATTACACTATCCAGCTGCCCGATCCCAAGTAAAACATTTCTTTATCCTTTCTAATAACAATTTCATCTTTATCTGTGTTTCTCTACAATTATATTGGGTTTCAAAACAGATCACTCAATTGTGATAACATTTATTTTGAATTTATTAACCTTGACAACTACTGTTATGTAAACCAGCTAAAAGAATTGACAACTTGAACAGAAATTGTTCCAAGTTGTTTGCAATCTATAACTTAAAAACAATTTGATATGAAATGTTAAGCCCTATTTCTGGTGTTGTACTGTGTGACTGTATTATAATGCTGGTAAACATGGCTGGAATCCAGTGGCCAGGTGGAACAAGCCAGCCACAGAGGTACACTAAGCCATTAGCAAATTTAGCAGCCTAGTGGTGAGGAGTAGAACTACAGCACAGTACAGAGAAACAGCACCCAATAATGGTAAGGAATAAAAATGCAACAGACTGTTTGAATAGCCAAAAAAGCCTATCCGATTCGATGTAAAGGTACTGTTTGAAGACACACTGAAGGAGATGAATTATACAAAATCCGCTGGAATGGTGGCATAATGTGCACAAGGCAGCGGGCATGGCCTAAGGGGACAAAAATGTGCCAGAGTAGTTAAAGTTTGTCCCCTTGTCCCGACATGAACTAATCCAAAGAAAAGAAGGTCATAGATTCAGCTTAAACTGACACAGATTTATTATTCAGTGTTATACAATTTGGTACAGCAGTCAAACTTTGTATCATCTAATGGGATGTTATAAAAATAAAGCAGCAGACTGTTATTCACTTCTGTTTATTATGTAAATATCTTAGCACAGGTTAGCCAGAACTTAGATTAATAGACAGAGTATGATAGCCAGCCGCTGCTCCGCTGCTACCTGATACTTCCAGAGGCTTCGACCCTGCCTGGCATAGAAATAAATGCTGCAGGAGAATTGTAACATAGGAAAGTTTGGTGGCTGCAGTGAGTGCGCGGGCCTGGGGCAGGAATGCCCTGTGCCTGCCCACTAATCCACTCCTGGACTGCCACGCCCCCCTAACTCAACTCCATAACCCCTTGGTGGGAAGATGGCAAAGAGGGAAGATGCTTTATGCCCAAATATCTAGAGTAAGGGGATGGAAAGAAAGAATAGAACAAAAAGCGATAGTAACTGATGAAGTAGGTCACCCTAATTCAATTTTTGAAGTATTGGAAAGGGGGGCATGCAAAAAGGCAGGGAAAATGGTAGCAAATAAAATAGCACAGTGTAAAAGCTGGAAAGCAGTCAAGAGTATGTTTAATATTGAGGGCATTATCAAGACGCTCCGTTATGGTACAACTGGGACTCCCAGCCCTGGATAATGCATTGGATATTAGGTTTTGGGAAATAAGGGGACTTCATTCAATAAGGGGATTCGATTCAATATTTCGATTTTTACAAACAAAACATTTTACTAAGAGATGGAGATTTTCTATGATACTTACAGTAAGCACACATAATATAGACAATATCAGTACACAGAAATGTATGAATGAAGACACCAATTTATAGAGTATGTTAAAAGCACAATGAATAATATAAGAGCGTACCCCTCTGGACAATATATAAATATTTTATTAAAGGCTATTCAGAAGGGGTTAAGTACAAGACACAGAAAAGATGGAAAAATGGGTGGGTCCAATCTCTGGGGAGGACTGGAGGAGAATATACAGGAATGTTAAGAAAGAATTGATTAATGAAAATTATAGATATATTCAAACAAAGATTTTATTCATGCTTTATTATTCCCTTTAACTATACAAAATGAAAATTAGGGACTCTTCAAGTGCTATAAATGTGTAAATGATAATGCTGATTTTGTACATGTCATTTAATCTTGTTCTAAAATCCTTACCATTTTGGGTAGAAATATTTAAACAAATTAATAAGGTTATGCAAACAACCTTGTTCCCCACAATGGACATGGCAATTATTGAGAGGATTAGGAATGGAGATATAGGAGAAATAAACCAAGTTTAAGACTAATGACAATAGCGAAGATCCTTATTACTAGGGAATGGGTAAATAACATAAAACTAAATGTTAAAAATCAGTATAATATGACATTGAAAATAAAACAGTATGAAAAAATACAAGCAGAAAAAAGACAACATTGCTAATTGGAATAAAATCTGGGGAAAATGGACATAGAAAAAATCGACAGCTCTCTCTTCTGTTTTTGTGTTTTCTCCCTGGGTGGGAGTGGGTAGGAGGAATCTATATATATATATTGTGTGCTGGCGATAGAAAAACTGCTAAATACCTCACAGATTAACAGAATATTAGGCAATCACCCTCCTTTCTGAGTGGATATGCATATGTGAATAGAAAATAAATAAACCTAACGCATAAAAAAATGTTTAACACATAATTTAGACAGAATCATTTAAAAATGACTAATCAATCCAAAAAGAGCTTAAAAAACTCCATGACTAAGCTGAAGAAACAAACTCATTCAGAAATATGGAACCCTCCATATCAAACTCCAAAGCTAATAAGACCACAGACTCAACGCCTAATATTAATTAGACCCAAGACAATAATGTGAAATATTATTTTAGGAAATACAGGCAGTGCCCGGGTTACATACAAGGTAGGTTCTGTAGGTTTGTTCTTAAGTTGAATTTGTATGTAAGTAGAAACCGTATACTTTATCATTGTAACCTCAGCTAAATTTTTTTTTAGTCTCTGTGACAATTGGACTTTAAAAATGTTGGATTCTCATAAGAAAAAGGATTAACAATAAAACTTCATTGCAGACACCTGTGAGAACTGTTATAGCTGTTTATTGTAGACAAGGACTAAAGTACAATAAATTACCAATATCCAGAGGTCCGTTTGTAACTAGGGGTCGTCTGTAATCCAGGTGTTCGTAATTAGGGGAACGCCTGTATATTAATTGCTTTTGCTATATATAAATTTATTCTGTATCTGTACATGCTATAAATTTCGTGTATCACTGTTAGCTTATGAGTACATTGTCTGAAATTGTCAGGTATAGTTATTTTCTGTTGACCTAAGATTTGATAATCTGCACAAATGTGGATGGACACGGATGTGCAGCCAATACAAATTGAATTGTAATAAATTTCAATTGAGAAGAAAATATCCAGTGAAACAGGAAGTGAAATATAACTGAACAAACAATGAATGATAATGATGAGGAAGTTGTTAATGAGTTTGTTGTTCCCATACAATCAGCAAACATGGTAAACCATATACTATACGTAGGGGGTATTATTAAACAAAGGCTTACTGTGAGACTTTTGGCAAATTTAACCACTTAAACCAGATTTCAGTCCATAGTCACAAGCGTGAGAAGTGCCGTGCCACGGACTCACCACTATGCTAGGGACTGAACTATGTGGATTATATTAATCCCTGTTCAACATACTATAAAATGTAATAACCCTATAAATAGTGTATATAAAAAAGGGATGAAGAAATAAGACTAGAGTATTACAGCGTCCAGGTAACTTTTAAAAGCCATGTAAGGGCAGTGCAGACTATAGAATTTCTTTGATATGGTGAGTATAAAGGGCACAAGGGTCCCTGTATCTGTGATATAATAGATATCTTAGAGGGAGAAAAACTGTTAATTGTCAAAGAAAGAAGGTACTGGTCTGTTGGAAATAAGAATTGGTAAAATGAGATGCTGAAAAGAGTTGGACAAAGACCAAGTCAATGGCATTGCCTCACTGAGTGAGTATGACAATCAGAAAGTTGTGACAATCGTAAACCCAAAGTCATTGAGATGCAGAAAGTGAGATAGGATAGGAATATTAGTCACTAAGTTGAGGGTTGCACTTTTACAGAAATTAAAATGGGGAAGCCAACAAGCAAAGTTATCTAACAGCTTGCAAAATGGGGTTGAGGATGATAATCAAAATTTGCTTGCATGGAGAATGGGCAGAAAAGTCCAATGGTGTCCACAAAGGAGGAAAATCAATAGAAGGGATGTCCTGTAAAGGGATGCATTGCAGTAAGAGGAACATGCCTTCACATCCCCAATGTCTATGATCAGTTATGGAAGAGTGGGTTAATTGCAGGCAGCCAAAGAACAGAGCAGCAGGAGAAGCAGTGTCACACTGCTAGATCTATGTTTCTGTAACAGCCAACAGGTTAAAAATTTCAGGGAGAAATAGTTGAATAAATTCTACTTGAAAGGTCATTCCAGATTGCACATGTAGAGTGGGTTATATAGGGAGGAGAATGAGAAGATGGGATGCAGGTAATATTAATGAAGTAAGAAGATTACTGTTTTTGGTCAAGAAGTTGAAATTAATAGAAAATTAACCAGGTTTAATAGAAATGCCTGCTACAGCAAGTAGGAGGAGAAGAGAAAGAAGATTTGTAATAAGAGGTAACTCAGCATGTTAGAGTTCAGATACTTTGGGAACTTTTCAAGCAAATCACCTTTACTCAAGCATTAGAAGACTACAGTAGACATGGTACATAGATAGATCAACACGTTTTGATGCTACTGTATCTTTGTTCCAATAGAAAGAAGATGATTCAGTGATTTATATAGGCTGTGTTTTGGCTTTGCAGAGAAGCTAGAGGGATAAGGGTGGTTTCATAATGTAAAGAGCATATATGAGCTGTGCATAGGTTAGGCAAGGAGGCAAGGAGAGAATAACTGGTGTGGATAAAGAACATTAATGGGATATATAGTAAAGACATTTGAACGCTATAGGGAATACAAGGTTCCCTCCCCAGTGTGTTGTTGTCCTCCTCTATGTTGTATTTTTTTTCTTGTCCTGTTTTGTACCTTTTTATTTTCTATATTATGTTTTATGTGTATCATATGGATTTCTTCTTCTCTTTAGCCAATGAGCCTTGGATTTCTTTGTTTTTAACATACTTTTTTATTGATGGATATGTGCCTTCCAATGTGATATTATTATATATCTTATACTCAACCATGGAAAAATGTATTTTTATTTATTTCTGTTACAAATCCTTAGTAAAAATGTTTGAAAACTAAAATGTATTTATATTTCTATGAATCACAAAACATAAACATCTCTTCACATTCTGAGTTAAGGTCTTATAGATGTAAAAGCGCTATTTTCAGCAAAGAAAGTAACTATATTTCTATTATATGTGATCACATTCTAACCACAAGGTGCTAGGCTTCCAGCAACCTTATAACACCTTACGACCCTGGGATTTTAGTGCTGTAGTGACCTTTCAGTTTTTCCCTGCACAATGACAGTGACAAGGAGCACCACTGTTTAATTAAATGGTTGTGTTGGGCTGCTGAAATCCCATGTATAGGTCATCATTATCCAATGACCATAAAACCCCCTTAGGCACTCAAATTTCTCATTAAACCAATTTGAGGACTATCACTTAATGATACATTGTCACAAACAGAGAGGTCTACAGTGGTATAATAATAGACAAACTGGCACCTTACATTATCAATGTTTGTACTAAGAACAAGTACCTGTCCGCAACAATAATTGATTTTAATGAGGATTATGTAATTCATTCTCCTCTAATAGATGATAGCAGCTTGGGTCACAACAGATACCATTTTGCAAAAAAGACTTGCGCCACATATTGAAATGTAGCATACAGACCAAAAGTTTGGACACACCTTCTTATTAAAAGAGTTTTTTGTATTTTCATGACACTAAAAATTGTAGATTCACATTGAATGCATCAAAATTAACACATGTGGAATTATTTACACGACAAAAAAGTGTGGAACCAACTGAAAATATGTCTTATATTCTAAGTAGCCACCTATTGCTTTGATAACTGCTTTGTACACTCTTGGCATGCTCTTGATATGAAATCTGGTCTTCCAACAGGAGGAGGTACCAAAGATGCTTAGCACTTGTTGACCTTTTTGCCTTCACTCTGCAATCCAGCTTACCCCAAAACATCTCAATTGGGTTAAGGTCTGGTGACTTTGGAGGCCAGGTCATCTGGTTAAGAACCCCATCGCTCTCTTTCTTGGTCAAAAACCCTTACACAGCCTGGAGGTGTTTGGGGTCATCATCATGTTGAAACAGGTTTCTTCTTAACAGTTGTTGTAGAGATGTCTCTACTGCTAGAACTCTGTGTGGCATTGACCTGGTCTCTAATCCAAGCTTTTGT
This sequence comes from Engystomops pustulosus, assembly GCA_019512145.1. Lineage (NCBI taxonomy): Eukaryota > Metazoa > Chordata > Amphibia > Anura > Leptodactylidae > Engystomops > Engystomops pustulosus. The sequence continues at coordinate 3,628 of WNYA01001955.1, read as the reverse complement.
TAATCTGCAATTTCTGAAACTGGTGATTTGGATGAACTTATCCTCCACAGCAGAGGTAACTCTTGGTTTTCTTTGCCTGGGGCAGTCCTCGTGTGAGCCAGTTTCTTTGTAGCGATCGATCTAGACAATGATAACGGTCCATTGGTCATTACAAGATCAACATTTGTTTAAATAACCTACATGAGCAGATATGGTGTCCAGGAGCAGTGGACATGGAAATAAGCCATTTATGTTTTGGGACAGTAAACAATTGGGTAGCCAGACAAAGACATCGAGGATATCATTTTTGGATTTAATATAATAGAGACTTGAACAGCTAATTATCTCATGACACACATACTGGGGCACATTTACTTACCCGTTGCTGTCGCGATCCCTGATCTGGACTGTCTAACGAGGATGAAGTCAGGCGCTATTCACCAAGATCGTGCTCCCGATATCTTGCATGTGTCACTTCCCCACTGAGGTCCGCCAGAGTTCATCATTTTCTTCCCGGTGTATGTGAGTGCATGTCTTGTGACACAATTTGAATTTTAAATCCTGCGCTTAGTCCGAATCAGTCGGGTTGGAAATAGTCAGGAAACCTGGCCGAAATGTGGTCCGCGGACCATTAGTAAATGTGCCCCACTGTATCTGAACATGTCCCGCAAAGATAAAAAGTAAGGAAAAGCACATGTATTCTGAAGCACTATTTCAGATACTATATGTTCTACTATATGCTACTATGTGTGTGGGGTTCCTTGCTTTGCAGAATGACAGAATGAGTAGCAAACCAATTATCACAACACTGTGTAGTCTGTGTACCACTGTGTAACAAAATAAACTTTATGCTACTTAAAGCTTATCTATAATATGGTATAGTCTGAGAATAGTGAAATGATATCTGCTTAAAATCTTCAAAGAAGACTTGGATTACAAGAATGATATATTCTCTAAAGTGTGTTCTGTCCACCTGGCTGAGATAATGAATTACATTATTATGTAGTCGTGTCCTGCATTTACTATTATAAAAGTGTCTCATTGTAGTTCCGCTCTTTGCTGATAACATCTTCTCCTCTGAGTTTCTTGAGTATATCAGCTTGTACTCTTTAATGTTTTTTAATAAAAGCAAATTGAACTATCTTTTTCAGTCAAGCTCTTGTGAACAACATGTGTAATTTCAAAGCCTTGCCATCTCCTTTGGTCGGAATAATAATAGACGTGATAATAGGGAACTAGGTCTCGTCTGCATTTTATTCAAGACTTGTCATACAAGAATGTCAAACACTTATACAACATGGTCTGAAATTTTCTTTAAGGCTCTTTGCTCTTGTAGATGCCTTCTATTGTAGACAGGCTATCACCTAATGGATCTAGTCATATTTTTGTCTGAATTGACTTTATGTACAGGTTGGGAGTCACTTTCAAATATTCTGTAGTATTGCTTATTAGCTCCTTCCTGCACATCCTGCAAGTTCATTTATCATGCTAGCAGGATATAGATCTCATACAGTGCTGCAAATATAGGTAGTGGAGGTAGTGCTAACTCATAATTTTCTATCTACAGTGGTTGAAAACTATAAAATACTGAGCAGCTGAATTCCCAGCAAACACCAGGATCCAAGTAAGCACCAATTGCAGAGGTAACCACTTAAAACCCACACCCAATATTGATTATACCACCTTGTTTTATAAAGATTTCAAAGCAACTAAACATTCTCATTGACCAATTAGCACAAGAGAGGCAGGCATTACCGTAGGTATAAGTCCAAGTATCAATGAATGCAACAAAAAAGTGAGACAAATCATGAAAGTGTACTCCCCATTCATAATGATTTTTATTACTTTTATATCCCCCTATCAAAACAAACAGAATGATGCCCATTTTTGCCTAGAGTTTTGACATTTTTAAGCATAAGAAATGTTCCTCTGCATAAGATAAATAGTTGGAGTCCGAGTTTTTCCTGTATTTGCTCTAGAATTTTAACTATGCGCATGAACAATCTGAACTGCAAATCAAATGGTTTGTACACATAAGGGCAGATTTATCAAGCTGTCTGAAAGTAAGAATATTTCTAGTTGTCTATGGAAACCAATCACGGCTCTCCTTTAAAATATTCATGAGCACTGGTAAAATCAAAGCTGAGCTGTAATTGGCTGCCATGGGCAACTAGAAGTATTCTGACTTTCAGACAGCTTGATAAATCTGCCCCATAGTGAAAAAGGTGATGTGTAGCCTGTGCTTTGTAAGTAGTTGAGAGTTAACAGTTTCCCTACATGACAATAAAGAGAGGCGACTGTGGGAAAGGGGGCTGTAGAGGAGTGTAGAGTTTATGTAACAGCCTGGAATGCAGAGAAGGAGAGACACAGAAAGTTATGGAGGATTAAAGACTTGAATGGGGTGCCTGCCGGGGAACAGATGAGATCATTCGTCATTCCTATTCTTAGCAGCAGACTTTTTCATGGCTACATAGCCACACACAGAAGCATCACATGATCTCTACCTCCAGAGTGAGAAGGGAGCAGTAGCCCCTCCCGGGTGTAAAATCTCATGGATGACCTGTGTAAACAAGATATGGACCAATATTTTCAGTATAAAAAGAGGAGATACATGCATCTGCTGCAACAGGCTAAACTGAGGAGGACAAAAGAGAAACTGCTGGGTATAAGTAATTAAAGTAATGTAAAACTGTCCTACATGACAAGATGATGATTTGTGAAAAAGAAAAGTTACTGAAGGGGCTCTTTAAGATGTAATGAAATACTTTTAGAAGTTTCTAAGGCATTATAGATAGGTCACTTTTCTTACCTTCTCACCTGTCAGTTAGTTTCTTTACTCTTGGTTCCTTTGCTGTTATAGGCAGACCCCTAAATAGCAGGAGTGTGTGAAAAGACTACCAGGAGGATTACTTCTGTGACTAATAGTCGTGAGTGGGTTGGGTAAAATTGGGGTTAGACAGGTTTCATCTGAATACTAGAAAGAATTCAGACTTTGGAACAAAATTTTACTCAACTCTATTGAAGTAAATGGGCAGTAAAGGCTAGAGGGTTGCGGTTAAAGGTGCTCTGGATGTTTGACTCAGTTATTCTCATAGTGGTAAAAGAAGTTATGGGAAAACCACAAAACCTTTCTCTCACTGTGGTTAAACCTGCTCTAGGCATTTATCAATTTCAAGATAAATTCCAGTTACTGCGTGATTTTACTTGGTTTCTACAATTGTAAATCCGAACAAGACAGAAAAAGGTTGCCTAGTTGGCTAACTCACTTTTCAAGTTAAGAAAAATACATCCAAAAATCGGTAAGAAATCCAGCAGAATGTACCAGTACCATAAGTAATACGTAACTTTTATTAATTACTGATAAAATAAATTCACAGTGAACCACAATAGTATGCACATCAACCATCTAGTCAGCAAAAACACATCAGAAAGGGAGCTCGTTCAGACCTCCAATAAGTCTCGTCTGACACGGTCCCCAGTAATACCTCACCGTGCCTTAGTGCATTCCTGTATAGCATATGACACGGTCCCCAGTAATACCTCACCATGCCTTAGTGCATTCCTGTATAGCATATGACACGGTGCATCATCTCAAAGCCACCGACCAACATTAATCCGGACAGTAAGGAATAATAGGGTGGATCTCACC
>WNYA01001954.1:0-41200 GCA_019512145.1 Engystomops pustulosus | reverse complement strand
AGCGTCGCCTTTTTGACCAAATATCTGTGTGCCCAATATAAAGTCCCTCAAATTTTGTTATTTGAATTATTGTGCGACGTTGTTTTATTCTAGATATGAGATAGACAGGAAGATAACAATTGTGAGATATTATAAAAAGTGATAGATTGAAATGGAGGTGAGCTTTATACAGACACAGTGCGGCTACCCTCCTAATTAAGGAAGACCAGTAGTTACAGAAGCGACCCCTCTCCCACTGCCCTATTGGTTTTGAAAGCTTCTTCTGTATACATTACTATACTCCCAGACGCAATGCATCAGCTGGAAGGTGTCTGTAATGAGGTTTGTTGATAATCTTGTTCCCATCACAGACAAAATTTGAAATCAAATTGCATGGGAACAAAAATTTTTTTGTTGGATCTACAATATAAATATACAGTATGACTTCTTGCGTACAAACCCAAGGAAACTATCTTGTACGTAACCCGGGGACATAGATGATATTTATGAGATGCACAGATTTTCCAAATATTGTATATCATAAATATGGTTATGCATACACACGTGGGCAAAATAGTTGGTTCCCCTCGTTTAATGAAAGAAAAAACCCAAAATGGTCACAGAAATATAACTTGAATCTGACAAAAGTAAAAATGAATAAAATTTCGATGAAAATGAACAAATAAAAGGGCGACATTGCTTCAACAAAAATTTTAAAACAATAAAACTCATGACACAGGCCTGGGGAGGAATGATGGTTCCCTTAACTTAATCATTTGTTGCACAATGATCTCTATAACAATCAATGCGATTTTTGAACCTCTTTGCATTATTTTGAGTCGCTCCTCATTAGCAAACTGCTCCAGTGTCTGGGGTGTTAAGGGGCCTTTTCCAGCCACGGACATCTTGTTCCAGCTCTTCAAGAGCTATAGGATTTGGGTCAGGACTCACAGAAGGCCACTTCTTAGCCATTCTTGGGTGTTTAGCTGTGTGTGTTTTGGGTCAGGCATTTTGCCACCGAGCAGCACGTTTCTCATCAGAATCCCTTGATAGTATTGGATTTCCTCGGCTGTCCTCTGCACAGATTCAAGAACCCGTGCAGATTGCAGCAAAATTAGCCCAAGACATAACATAGCCTCCTACATGTTCATGTAAGAGTGGTTTATTCAAGATGTTGCATTTGTTCTGATCTGTGAAATAGAGCTGATGTGCCTTGCCCAAAGTTTTAGTCCATCAGTCACTAGTTATATCCTACAAATAAGCTTTGTGGCTTGTAGTTTTGCAGATTTGAACATTTATGATTTTATTTTCAACAATGTTGTCCTCCTTGGTCGTCTCCCATTAAGTTTTCTTTGGCTCAAACAACAACAGATGTTGCAATCTGACACCGATATTCCTTGATCTTAAAGTTCCGTTTAATCCTTAGTTTTTCTTGGCTGTTTTGTTACCCTTCATATTATATTAGCTGTAGCCTATATACAGACCATAAATGTAGCGTAACCTATATACTGCACAGTGAGTAGCTATAACCCATATCAGCACAGGCGTGCTTAGCCATATTATGCACCTTGAGTAGCTGTAGCCCTTCTACATCACAGGGGAGCGCTGTAGCAATTATATACAGCAAAGGGAGGAGCCAATATACTGCACAGTGAGTAGCTATAACCCTATTATACAGCACAGGAGTAAAGCTCGGAGACTATACACAAGCAACAGGAGTAGCGTATAGCCCTATATACAGCACAAGGGAGGGAGTGTAGCCCTAATATACAGCACAGTGAGTAGCTGTAGCCTATACCACAAGCACAGGGAGTAGTGTGGCCTTATACAGCCAGGAGTAGTAGCGGTTAGCACTATATACAGCACAGGAAGTAGCTGTAATAGACCTATTAACAAGCACAGGGAGTAGCGTAGCACTATATACAGAAACAGGAGTAGATGGAGCGATTACCGAAGGGAGGAGCTGTAGCCCTATATATACAACACAGGGAGGAGCGTAGCAAGAAATACGCCATACGGAGTAGCTTGTAGCTCTCATACAGCCACGGGAGGAGCTGTAGCCCTATATACAGCACAAGGAGGAGCCAGTAGCACTATAAGAACAGGGGGAGATGTAGCCCTATCTACAGCACAGGAGGGAGCTTGTAGATCTATATACAGGACAGGGAGGAGATGAGCCCTATATACAGCCAGGGAGGAGATGAAGCACCTCCATACAGCACAGGGAGTAGCTGTAGCACTATATACAAGCACAGGGAGAGAGCTGTAGCCCATCTACAGCACACGTGAGTAGCGTAGCCTATATACAGCACAGGGAGGAGCTGTAGCCTCCATAACAGCACAGGGAGGAGCTTTGTTAGCCCTATAGACAGAACCGGGATGAGGAAGCTGTAGCCCTTATTACAGCACAGGGAGGAGCTGTAGTAGCCTATTACAGTACAGGGCGAGAGCTGTATGTTAGCCCTATATACATAACAGGGAGTTAGCTGACGGCCCATATATCAGCATAGGGAAGTAGCGTAGCTCATATACCGTACAGAGAGTAGCTGTAGCTCTTATACACGCACACAGGTAGTAGCTGTGGCCTAAATAACAGCACAGGGAATAGCTTGTAGCCCTATTACAGCACAGGGAGTAGCTGTAACCCTATATATATCCCAGGGAGTAGAGGTAGGTCAGATTACAGAAGGGAGAGATGTAGCCTAATACAGCACAGGAGTAGATGTAACCCTATTATATACGCACAGGGAGGAGATGTAGCCTATATAACGCAAGGAGTAATAGGTAGCCCTATCACAGCACAGGGAGTAGCTGTATCATTATACAGCACAGGGAAGTAGTAAGCTATTAGTCATTTATACAGCACAGGGAGGAGCTATAGCCTCATATACAGCACAAGGAGTCGTTTAGCACTAATATACAGTACAGTGAGGCTGTAGCCATATATAAGCCAGGGAAGTAGTGCTATGTCCTATATACAGCAAGGGAGTGAGCTATAGTCCTATATACGCACAGGGGAGAGTAGCTGTTAGCCTATAAAAGCAAAAGGGTATAAGTAGATGTAACCATATATACAGCACAGGGAGGAGCTTTAGCCCTAGATACAGCACCGGGAGTAGCTGTAGAGACCTATATACAGCACAGGGAGTAGCTGTGACTATAGAAGCACAGGAGTGATTGCTAATTAGCGGACACACTAGTGGAAAAAAGCAATTCGCCTTTCATTTGTTCATTTTCATAGAAAATTAATTTGTTTTACTTTTGTAAGAGGACTTTAGGGTAGGTGTAGTGACACACAGCGTTGGAGTTTTAAACCAGTTTTTAGGCCGTTTTCAGCAGTCCGTAAAATCGCATCCGGTTTTTTTTTTTTTTTAAAGCACCAGATATTTAATTTGGGCTGGGGGTACGGTCCTATTTTAGGGAAGTTCAGTATAACTGCTTAATTTGTAAGAATAATTATTTTAATTTGGCACAAATCACTGCTTTCATCTTCTAGGTTGCATCTTAAAAATATCAACTGTGATACATTACCTCAATTTACAGGTTTCTAGAGGAGGTTGGGGAACAGAAGTGTCTCCTGTGCCTAAATACTGATTACAATGGGTTTCCTAGAAATGGCACAGATCCTGGTCAGGCCAAATCCTTTATTATACTACCCTGCATCACCAGGGATTAGATCATTAGCCCCAATATTGCCCTAGCCCACCAGGGATATTACAGCAACCAGGATATGGCCACAAAAAAAAACTTGATATGTTGCACTAAATATGACAGAGTTGATAAATTACAAGCAGTTAGCATTACTTGGGGCCCCTTCACATGGGCGCATCAAGACCATATGATGGCCGTATTTTCTAGACTGAACACTGCCCCTGGATCTGGATTCATAGGATCATAGGGGAAGATTTATCAGAGGTGTCTTAGAGCAAAACTTTTCTAGTTGCCCATGGCAACCAATCAGAGCTCAGCTTTCATTTTCCCACTTCAGTTTATAAGATGAAAGCTGAGCTCTGATTGGTTGGCATGAGCAACTGGTACAGTTTTGCTCTCAAACACTTCTGATCCCCTATAGTCCATATATAGGATCCTCTCCACGGATTTACAGATCCGAATTGTAATCACGTTTCCCATACATGGTTTCACTTTATAGGGTCGCAGGGACTCCTTGCATCATATATGTCTATTTTTTCCATATTTTATAGATTGTGTGTAGGAGGCCTTAATCTGACCTAGATTACACAGTCTGTCTCCACCATTAGACATAACGCGGCTCTGTCTGGGATTATCTGCTGTCCGCAGGCTGGTTCTCATGGTTGGGGAACGGAGCTGTAATCTGCATTATGTGTAGACGCAGGAGGACTTTGGACTCTCATGATCTCCTGACATTTAACCTGGCTGTATCCGATGCTGGAATCTCCATTTTTGGCTACTCTCGAGGAATCGTGGAGCTGTTTCATGGACTTGGAAATGATGACTTCTGGACCTGCAATGTAAGGGGCTACTTATGTTTTGTTCTAATAATCTTGAAAAAATTTGAGCTGTTGAGTAGATTATCCCCCGACCTTGGATTTAGCTCAGGAGCTCTGTGCTGAGAACTACACTTACAGACATAACTATAAATCACTAGTAAAAGTGACTATAAGAAACAATGGGGCAGATTTACTTACCCGGCCCATTCGCGATCCAGCGGCGCGTTCTCTGCACAGGATTCGGGTCCGGCCGGGATTTATGAAGGTAGTTCCTCCGCCGTCCACCAGGTGGCGCTGCTGCGCTGAAAGTCATCTCATCGCGCCGGAATGCACCACCTCGGACCAGGTGAAGGTAAGCGGTCCTCAAGCGACACTTTTTTGGTTTTTAAATGCGGCGGTTTTTCCGAATACGTCAGGTTTTCGTTCGGCCACGCCCCCCGATTTCCGTCGCCGATGCGCCACAATCCGATTGCGTGCGCCACAATCCCGGGGCAATTCATGTACAATCGGCGCAAATCGGAAATATTCAGGTAACACGTCGGGAAAACGCGAATCGGGCCCTTAGTAAATGACCCCCAATGTCTTGTATCCTATCAGAGGATAGTGCTTCCTTCTCCACTTACTTTGGCTGTTATCATCCTCCCCCCTTCACTGAAATTTCCCTTGAGTTCCATCTTGCTAGTAAAACAAGTAGCTGCTCACTGAGGTGTCAGATTACACGGAAGCCTATGGAGAGAGGAGGGGGAGCAGTGAGTCACAGCAGCTAAGTCTCCACCCAGCAGCTGAAAGTGCACTGCAAATTCACAGAGAGAGACTACATAGATGTAAACACAGGAGATCACTGATTCATGCAGTTTGAAAGAACGTTAGGGACAAAACTTTCGAGAAAGTTCTCATTACAACCAATCACAGAGTAGCTTAAATTTATTTTTGTGATTCAGAGAAAATTTTGATGAATCTACCACCATGATGTAATACCAGGGAACAGAATGCTCTATTTTTATCCATAATCCTCCTAGACACAGACTATCCACCCAAATGGGAAAGTAAGCCAAGCCAATGACCTTGTGTGAATCCTGTACAATCTGCCCTGATTCTCGTTCTCGTCTTATTAGGTTGATGGCTTTCTGATCCTCCTCTTCGGCCTGATTAGTATTAACACTCTTACAGCGATCAGTCTTCTCCGCTATGTCAAGGGATGCCGACCCCATCAAGGTATAAGATTAAATAAGAGTTGTAGCTTAAGCTGTGTCCCTGGATGTGTAATATCTCATGTGTATGTAACATAACGGCCTAAGGGTCTGCTAAATCCTTAGGCCAGTGGAGCACAAGCAGTTTCATCATATGAGTTCAGGTCTAGTCTAGATCAGACAACTCTCTGACCTAAAGAAATCTACCATTTGTTTTCATGCATTGTGAAGCAAACATACCTTGAGAATGCTGTAGCTACACTGATGCAGAAACATATCTTGTTTAATTACTGAACTGAGTGGTTTTGTGGAAAAAACTATAAAATAAAATTATGATACTGAGGCTCTGTCGCTCCTGTGCCTGGCTCAGTGCTTCTCCTCCTACATTAAGTAAGCAGAGAATGATGAAATCACTGTGTTGTCCCTGACAGGCAAAAGTAATCAATGGCTGATCAGGTTGATTAGTCCTGCCTGGACAGTACAGGAAGTTCTGTGGAATGTGTTTTATGTATGGCACAGTTTTCCCAAGGTCCTGAATTTTATAATTGTTTTTTCAGCAAAACCACTCGGTTCAGGGATTAAACAAGATATGTTTCTGCATCCGTGTAGATACAGCATTATCAAAGTATGTTTATAATAATGCATAAAAACAAATGGTAGATTTCCTTTAACACTGACACAATGAAGTGTATGGGCCAAGGTTCATATCTGAGTTTCCGCACAGATCACCTTGAATGTGTTAATTTGGTCCAATATTTTTTTGGTAGATTGCCCCATAAAAGTCAATGGGTCACTCATGTGCCTACTGCTCTATTCATCTCTATAGCAGTTACCGGGATAGTGGAGCACAATACTCTCCTACTTCTGTCTGTGCCATAGAAAGTGAATAGAGCGGCACTGCACATGTCCGACCTGCCGTACCATTCATTAGGGATACAATGGACATCCGTTCTTGTGATCCGTGGGGATCTTATCTGTCAGACTCCCACCGATCAGCAAGTTATTCCCTATTTATAATGTCTAGATATGTGATGAATTTTCCTATAATAATGTAACAGATTTTATTGATTACAATGCCTGGTTAATCAATAAACCCTCTTTAAACTCATCCATATTTTATGGGGATTTTGGTATGGATTGGAGACGAGTGGACCTGAAATTTAGGTTCTGACGTTGGTTGATGGGCTGCAGAGCAACTAGGCATGTCTGGCAGACACACCAGGCCAATCACAGCCATACCTAGTTGCTAGGGGCATAAAGCTGCCTGATTGGCTGCTCTGCAACACATCAAGAAAACATGTCGTTGTAGGCGGACCTGGGAAACGGAGGACGCCGATCCTAAAATTAGGGTCCAATCATCTCTAGTACAGATGTACAGGCAGATTTCATGGTGTAATAATTCATGTCTGAACACATCCTGATAACCTGTACATGAGCAGACATGTGGAGTTATGTATCATGTAAATAAAAAGTGTTTCTCATGTGTGATACTTTAATTTCTCAGCTCACAAAGTGGACAAAGACTTCATTCTGGTGGCCATTCTTGTCATCTGGATCTCATCTATTATCTGGTCTGGATCTCCAGTTTTGGGCTGGGGAAGCTTTATAGGTATATAACATAAGTCAATTACTAAAAGTCAGGATTCGTTTTTTATATGAATAATTTCTTTCACTCATTTATTGTTTTTTTTTTTTTTTTTTCTATGTTTTCCTTTCCATTTGACGGAATAATTTCTTAGCACTTTTTATAGCGAATAAAATCTAATAAATAATTGCAACTATGAAGATAAATGGTTCCATTTTAACCAATTCTATATTTTGCAGTTGCTCGTCTGTTATTATAACTCCTTTCCCCTCTGTATTTCGCTGTATAGAGAGCAGATACGGCACCTGTGAAATAGACTGGTCTCTCGCCACAAGTTCTACACCCTACAAGTTCTACGTCATCGGTGTCTTCCTCTCCGGCTTCTTCATCCCGGTGATGATAATGATCTTCTGCTATGTGTCCATCATCAGGGCCGTCCACGACAGTCACAGAAGTTCTCATGGTGGGGACGTCAGTCACCGGCAACTCATGATGGAAAAGGACATCACTCGGGTAATGATGGAATTTCATTCGGAATTCCTATTATTTGCTATTAGAACCAACATTATTATACGCATCAAATACGTTCAAACTCTCCCATTGCTGATATAACGCTCCCCTTTTGTTGCCTTTCGTCAAATTCCTAATGTTACCAACAAGTAATAGAGATGCTCCTAAGGGTTAAACTGGAGAGAGCTAAGAGCAACCACATAGCTATAACCAGAGGCGCAATATTATATATTATACATGTAACATGCATAAAAGGAAAAACTACTACCAAATTCTACATATAAATAATACCTTCATATAACAACAGTGTAACAACAACAAACATATACTGCACATATAAAAACCATTGCCCTATAGTGTACACATAAATATTACTACCAGAAGATTCCTGTGTAGGCTCCATACATAACTAGTGAAGCAATATGCTGACACAAACAGGAGGCTACTCACTGCAGGAGAAGAAAGAAGCAAAATATGAGACAAAGAAGCTGCTTTACTCAAAGGGGTTCTCCGCCTTCAGCAAATAATTGACATTGTTTGTGTAATGAAAAGTTATACAGTGTTGCAATATACTTTCTTTGTGCACCTGTGCAACACATCACATGACCAAAGATATAACCTGTGTGACATCACATGACCTGGGATATGAGAATTTCACTTGTGTGACATGACCAGGGGTATAACAAGCTGTGCACCTATGTGTTATCAAATGAGCAGAGATACCGAGCCATGCACCTGTGTTACATCACATAAACAGGGATATAACGAGCCATGCACCTGTGTTACATCACATAAACAGGGATATAACAAGCTATGCACCTGTGTCACATAACATGGAATATAACGAGCCATGCACCTGTGTGACATCACATGACCAGGGATATAACAAGCCATGCACCTGTGTGACATCACATGACCAGGGATATAACAAGCCATGCACCTGTGTGACATCACATGACCAGGGATATAACAAGCCGTGCACCTGTGTGACATCACATGTCCTGGGGCCAGCCTCCTATAGAATGACAACAAGCAAAACCTTGAGGAATTGATACAGAGAGTTTTTTGGAAAATTGTATACCATTTCATGACACATACTATATCAATCACTTACTTAAAGTGGAAAATCCATGTAAAGAAGTAAATTGCAACATTTATTATTACATCAACTGCATTAATCATTTATGAAAATTGCTTCCAAGGTTTAGTTATGCCCTAAATTCTTTAAGATGTGCTTACAGCTATATATACTGTACATATCGTATATATTCATAGGAGACACCATGTGCAAAATAGGATGAAGAGGACAATTTTCTATCAAATAACTATATTGTATATTCTCTCCCCTCCCCAGGTGTCATTTGTCATCTGCACGGCCTTCGTGCTGGCCTGGTCTCCATACGCTGTAATATCTATGTGGTCGGCCTGTGGTTATCGACTACCAGCTCTGACCACGGTGGTGGCCACGCTCTTCGCCAAGTCAGCGAGCTTCTACAATCCATTGATATACCTGGGGCTTAGTCCCAAGTTCAGACATGAGCTCCGAGCCTTGCTCTGCTGCTTACAGCATAAGAAAGATCTGACATTAGACAGTGAACAACCCATAAAGACCTGCGGAGATAGTATACGACAGTCACAGGATAGAAGGACAGAGAACACTATGGTGACTAACAGCTCCTCATCTTACAAGATGGATATGGCAGCTGAAGCCTCGGAAAATGGTAGAATATGAAAAGATCTGATTTTTTTTTTTTTTCATATGGCTGCAATCCTTAAAGGGGCTTTCTATAATTATGACGCATCCATCGGATATCTTGTATCAGATTAGTGGGGGTCTGTAGGTTATAGAGTTGGGGAAACCGGATTCCAGACAGGAGTAAAAACGGTTTGAGAAGAACAGCTCCGTTCTCTGTGTAGTGGCTGAGTTGTGTTACTGCACCTCAGCTCCCATTCATTTTAATACTGTAATTAATTGCAGGGATCTCAACGCTGAACCCCAATAAGTAATGCTTGTGATATGTCATGATCAATACTGTGACTGAATAATGGTGTTGGAAACAGCCTTATGGTATGTCTAGATATTTAAGTGTATTAAACATGAAGGATTCTGTATGACCGAATCTTTACACTTTATGTGAACCATTAATTTCTGAAATCACTGACAAGAACCTGAACTTCTGGTCCTACTGCTAAGCATAAGAAACTGCCCCTACATCCTTATAGGGCACATCATAGACATACAGAACACACCAAGGGGCATTTATCATCGACTTTCAAAACTGGCAAAAAATGTTTTCCCCTTGCTGCACCTGTTGCGCCTTATTTATGAAATGTCGGCGCACAATATCGGTGCTATTCCGACACTTTCCGTCACTTATTCCGTCGCCTCTTGTGATTTCAGCTTTTCCGGGGCTTCTAATTTTCCGACTCGTTTTCTGGCTCACAATCGAAAGCTGGTCCAGGGAGTTGTATTTCACCTTCATGAATGGGGAGACAGGTCTTAACCTTTCTGTTTGTGCGCCAAATCATTAATCCCTTGCATCACAAACTTACATCACGCTGAAAATTATAGCTTCCTGCACCACCCTGCACCCTAATTAATAAATGCCTTCTTTTTATTTTTTCAGAAGAATAACTTTATATTTCACTCTCATTGCACCGAACTAGAGACAAGCAAATCGACTTTCTCTGTAGAAGCTGAAGAATTTGTTTAAAAATTTAGTTTGGGTCCGAATTTACATTAATCTAAAACCATTGTCATGGAAATTCAATTGAACCTCCTCTAAAACCCAGATTTTTTGTCATAAAACTGTCTCTCATTTGGTTACATTTTTTTTGTCATTTTCCCTTTCTCATCCCCTCCCCATAAGCCCTGGGATGCATGACATTATTATGTGCCTAAAAAATTCTGGATTTTTATGGATTCTCTGAACCCACAAATAGATTATTTTGTCTCTAACCAGAATCCTCCTCTCTGTTGCCCGTGCTGCCCCTTCGTTGAGCTTATCTGCCCTCTGTTCTTGTGTCACTCTTTTCCCCGGGTGACACGTGCACATGTATGGAGCCTCTCTGTGATGAGAATCCTGAGTTGAATGTTATATCAATAATAGCTAGAAGTGAGCGGACCCAATTTGCAATTTTTGGGTTTGTGACTAACATCACGATTTTCGGGTCCCCAAACCCAGACTTCAGTGTTCGGGTTTACCCCCATCGGTAACACGTGATCAGTGTTGAAACCAATCACGGGTGTTAATCCTTCAAATGCCACCAGAAAAGGGTTAACAACCACAATCACTGCTGTTACAGGTGGGGGTTTACATTTGGGTTTCGGTACCTAAGTAAACTTTTTTCAAAGTCGAACTCAGCGAACCCCTGCCTGAACAGGTCCGCTCCCTACCTAGACCTAAAAACAGTCCTGCCACCCCTTTCTGCCATCCCTACCTGGGTGACTTTATTCATCATACCTAAAAGTATCAGAACACAGAATTCCTGGGATATAACATTCCAATAGAAAAGCCATTATCCAGATTATCCCATCGTTCAGATAACAGCCGTGGAAAATCACTAACACATGGGGATTCAGCTGGGCGAAATTATCATTCATGGTGTGATACGACGCTTTCTACTAAGAACACTATGGGGAATATTAGACATAAAGTAACCACTTCCAATGATCCATTTATCAGATTGTCTAGTGGTTTAAATGAGAATTCAGTGTTGATTTTCTATTCCCCAAAACTACTAATTAACCTACCCCAGCGGAGGGGTTTCCATCCATTGTCACAGATAATGACCATTTCTCCCCTTGATCGTTACTGCAAGATAATTTATATGAAGACATTGAGGATAACGTGTTACTTTAAAGAGAACTGTGACATGAGCTCCAGGGATGTGTTTTGGGTCATGTTATAATCTGTTAAATTGGGAGTTATTCTGATTGTGTGTGATAGCGCATTCCAGGGATTTGCTGCAGCTCTAGAGAAGTCTTAGACATTATCTAATATTTAGAAAACAGTTTTAAGATTGATCATAGTGGCACAAGTTGCAGCTTAAGCCACATTAAAGGGGTGTGGTTATAGTTGAGCATATTCTCTCATATATTTCTGTTGTAAACTAAGCCAAAAAGGTGCGTTAAAGTTAGAATAGACTCAAAGAGAACCCGCCACCAGGGATGAAATGTACTTTCTAGAATTCCCTATTTTATGTGAAATCTCATCTGTTTACCTATAAAAAGAATCTGACCCCAAAGTCAGGCAAATATGACTCTTCTCACCTACTTTGCATATGAGATAAGTCAAGTTTACTGGTTGAAGGGGGAGAATCACTTCAGAAGCCCCAATCTTTGGTTCTATAGCACTTATTTATGTGTCATATTAAAGATGGGAATCTCATCTTTTTGATCAAATCTGGTTCTGAAAGCTACAGAACTGGACAAACAGACAGTTAAAAAATAGTCAGAAACTGGATTCTTATCTGCAGTTTTTTAGATCCTGTATCTCTGGTTCTGTAGCTCACAAAGCCATAAGTCTGATGTGATCTGAAAGATTAGATCTTTGTCTCAACTTTAATATGACACTAAAAAGCATGCGTCTAGGTGCCATAGATCCAAGGATACGGATGTCTGCAGTGACACTACCCCTGCAACCACTAAACTTGACTCATCTCATGTGAAAATGAGATGAGAAGAGTCATATTTACCTGACTTTTCTATAGGTAAATGTTTGAGATTTCACATAATAGAGGGAATTCTAGAAAGGACATCTCATCCCCCACCTGAGGGTAGTTTATTGGGATAAAACTGTGTGACAGCTTCTTGAAACTTTTGAAACAAAAGTTATATATAACCAACCAGATGGTGTTTCTTAAATTGTGTAAGTGCTAGGGGAATCTTTGTGTGGAGTTTCCAAAGGGCCCCAAAATAGCTTTTTGGGCCCCACTAATTTTACTGCTCCATGATTCATTTGGCCAAGAAACTTTGTAACTATGTATAGAGAAGTGTTGACACATGGACCTTATAATGGATAGAAGATGTACCTGTGATGTTTATGCTGCATATGGGAAGTATTATGGAACGGTTGGGTGGTCATGGCTGCAAACAATGGAGCAAACAATGTAAATCTGCGGTATAAATAATACTGCAACTATGCAAGCTTTCTAAATGCTTACAATAAATACATACAGAATGAAGTTGTTATCTCCTAGCTTCTGCCATGTACACATTGGGGGAGATTTGCTTACCCGACCACGGAGTTCACCCAAAGTGCATTGTCCTATGATAATGCACTGTGCCGCCATTCACTACGATCGTGCATCCGATATCCTGCATGCGTCGCTTCCCTGCTCAGGTCCGACAGAGTTCACCATCTTCTTCCTGGTCCATGTAAGTGCATAGGATGTGACACAATTTGAATATTAAATCCCGCACTCAGTCCAAATCAGTCGGAACGTCCGACGCCCCCCCCCCCTGGTTTGTGACGCATGCAAGCCAGCGCCGCTGCGCCACAATCCAATCACGTGCCACGCGATCCCCAGTTAAATATCTGACACAGTGGCGCAAATCGTGAAAATTTCGAAAAGTGCGATTCGCAGACCCTTAGTAAATAAGCCCCATTATGTTCACTCCAGCAGATTTCCTACATATGGAGAGAATTTGCGACTCCTCAGATTGCCTTAACATAAATAAAAAATCTAATGATTAACCATAAATAATATCACTGCCTCCTAGTGATGGGAGGTCCGGCTCTTCTTGGTGAGTTTGATCATTAGGCTCCGCTCACTAAGAAGAGCCGGCTCTTCTGGCTCCTGAATGGCTCCCTATTACATGTATAATCAGGAGCCGCAGGCCAGTCAGTCAACCGACACCACTCCACTTTTAACCTGATTGTATTGGGTTAAAGGGGGCGTGGCGAGCTGGTTAGGGGCGGGGTTAAGTAAGCAATAGGCTCATTGACGGGAGCCGGCTCGTTCACGAAGGACACAGCACTACTGCGCCCCTTTTCTATTGCACCATAGGCAGCTGGCTGCTTAGCCTCCTCTTTCTCTTGGTTCTTTGCAGGACCATAATAAAGTGAATATGCTTTCTGATCAGGGTGGAGATAATCCATTTGAGTCTCATCATTTCCATAGGTCAGACAAAACCTATTCTACCTGCGTAGACAAATTGCCAGGCCCACTTCTGTGAATTTTGTTGTATCATAACCATTGCTGATGCAATTATCTAGCAGCAGTTATAACCATACAAAGCTACATACAGTGTTTGTCATTGTCCCTAGAGAACTGTGCAACCATATCTTTGTGTGTTTTGTTAGTAGCAGCAGGACTGTGAAAAATACATATACATTCCAGTGTTTTCTTTGAATGCTGGATTCAAACTGCTCCCCAGTCCCTTCTTTCTGCTGTAACATCTAACCAGAAACCTGTTATAGCAGTGACTCAGAGCATTTTCACAGTCATTCTACTACTAGCAACCCAGAGCTATGGCTACACAGATCACGAGGGACAATACTTAACACTGTCTGCAACATTCGTATGGTCAAAACTGCTGGTAGACCCCCTTTAAATATAGTAGCATGCTTGCTATACCTGGTCCTTTTTATGGTATTATAAAGAATAGATCGAAAGTATATTTTGCTCCCCATCTTAAATTTAAAAAAATAAAAAAATACTTAAAGCTCATAACTAAAATATTAGCAAATGGTACAATTGAAAAATCCAGCCCATCCCGCAAAAAACAAGCCTTGATAGTGTAACATCCCCCACCGGGGCCTAGCCTTTTGAGGTGAGGCCTGGAGACAGCCTGGGCCCGCAGTACCTGAGTGGCTGGCGGTTGCGGCCTAAGCACGCTTGTGTCACGGTGCTTGGTATGGGGAACCGGAGGGCTGTCCTACAGCCTGGCAGGTCTCCAGCAGGGTGGTGTTGGCAAGAAATGATGAGGGAGAGGCTGCTATAGTGGTTCTCCCTGGGGCAACCCTTTGATGTCTAGAGTATGAGTCTCTGTGTGGTGGACAGGGTGCCTGTGATGATGGTAGTTGTAGTAGCAGGGACCAGACGGAGGCAGAGGTTGAACAGAAACACTTACAGTTCTTTATTGGAACCGACAGGAACATCAGCAACGTGCCTTTAACAAGATGGTGGATTGCTGGAGAGGTACTTTATATATATATAGGCATCCTGTATAACATTTACTCAATGCCCATTTCTGTCACTTTATTATAACTACCTCTATATATCTATAAGTCCCATACCTCTGTCTGACTTTGTTCTTCATGTATGTCCAATTTGGGACTTTTTAATGGTGTTTTAAAATTGTGTGTTTTTGTATATACTGAATAATAAAAACCTAATTTGTCTGACTGTGTACATATGCATCCCTTTTTCTTTTCGTATATACGATGTCCACTAGGTGTCGCTGCTGCGCTGAAGTCCGCCGGAGTTCACCTCCGTCTCGGTGTATGTGGGTGCTATCCTTGCAACACAATTTTTTTTTAAATTCCGCTTTTTTTCCAAATCCGTCGGGTTTTCAGACGGCCACGCCCGCCGAATTCTGGTCTTTGCTACCTATTTTGTACATAACCCGGGGAGTGCCTGTATTTATTTATATTTTCTTTGTGTGTGTGTTTTTACTGTATATGTCCCCCATGAGGTCCTAAACTACCCCTAGGGTACATTTTCACTTTTCAATTTTTCTTTATTTTTTTTTCTTTTACAAGTTTGCCCCTGTAATTGGCGCATCTATAAGAGTCTCAGGTACAGGGGAAATGACCACCTGTGTCTGGGGTGTGTGATCGGAGCGCAGTCCAGTGTGCTATCGAACTGTGAGAATCCTCAAATACATCAAACTCTTTAACCTAACTTTGGGCACTATTAAAACTATGAACTTGCCCCTCTACCCCCAGCCCTTCCCACTTCTAGGTCTTGTGGACACACTGTCAGGCTTCCCCCTGGACCACCGCGGATGATGACACAAGCCGACACCGGAGACCAGGAATCACCCGGTCTTCACCAGTGCTCACCGCAAAGCAGGATGGTCTTGCTGCGGCATGCTGCGCTTGTTCCACAGGTGCCACTTGTCCGCGGTGGCAGCCAAGTTCGAAGTACAGAATCAACGGGCAATCTCGTGGTCAGGGACAGGCAGATGGTTAATACAGGCGGCAAGGATGCAAAGTCGGGGATGGAGCAGTAGATCAGGGCTGGCAGCAAAGGTACAAAGTCAGGGTCAGGTCCGGGGTAACAAGGGGAGATCAGAATACAGAAGTAACGCTCAAAGATCTGGAGGGGGGTGGCTGGGAGCAACCGGCTTATGAAGAATCCCAGAAGTGGCCAGTGCTGGCTCTTTAAATATACGAGTGCCGGCGTGCATGCACCCTAGGGAGCGGGAACGTGCACTCTGGCCAGCCTGGACGGGAGCAGGAACACAGAGAGGTAAGTGAGGCCGTACAGTGGTACCGGTACGGAGAGGGACATGGGTGTGGCTGCGATCCGTTGTGTGGATCTCATGGACACTCATGACACAAACCTGGCAAATCACAGATATGCTTCGTTTGTAAGGCCGTAAGGTTGCCTAATTGGCTGCTCTGCAGCCCATCAAGCCACGTGTCCCATTTATGCATAACTGTCGAAAGGAGGAAAATGCACCATAAAGGACATCTACCACCAGGATGAAGGATTGTAAACCAAGCACACTGACATACTGGTGTGTGCTCTTCTGCCTTACCCTTCTTATGGCCTGTTTTCTACAAAAAAAGGCTTTTAAAATTATGCAAACGAGCCTGGGGGGCTTTGAGTTCTATAGGTGTTAATGGAGCCTTGAGTCCATCAGCCTAATTTGCATAATGTTTAAAGCCTTATTAATCCTAAACACGAGAGTGTAAGGAGCTAAAAATTAGCAGATCCTGCCAGAGGGGGCACACACCAGTAAGTCAGTGTGCTTGATTTACAATCATTAATCCTGGTGGTAGATCCCAGTCCTTTAAGTTCAAGTCCGCTCATCTCTAGATGTGTGTCCTCAATTTTTTCATTCCAGGGACCCTTCCCGCTACCCATGCCAATCCGTTTTATCATGTTGTCTGTATATCTTCAATAAAAGTCTCTTCGATTTTACCTACCTGGATTGAAGTTTACTTTTGAGTCGGAGTTCCTCCTCCCTATCTTTGGAGGTCATCCTGCTGAAGCCAACATTCTTCCTGTACAGAGAGATCCTGGAGAGAAGCTACTATGAGAGTCTGAATTTGCCCTCCTGCTTTCAACTGTATTGGCGGCCTCAAGGTGTCGATATGATTGAAAGATGTGGAAGAACAGGTAATATGTTACTGCTTCAAATGTCATGTTGGCACTTCACGGTAAATAAGTGGATTTTGGTTGTAGTTTGAGCACTCAGTCTCCAAAGGGTTTGCCGTGACTGATCTGTGGCTTTAAGTCTCCACACGCTTTCAAGGTGGCTTTAATTGAAAACCTCTCCTTACGGAGAACACTTACTGTCTGACCCTAGTCACAAGCCTCTCACACAGCCAATCCAGTTCCTTACATTGTACTGAGGAGACCCAACCAGGCCGAAACAGTGCTGTCTACAGTTGGGAGTCTGTTCTTTCTGGAATAGATATACTGGTTTGGCTTAATCCCACATCATGTTTTTACACTTCTTGTAGGTCATACTTGGTGGTAAGGGGGCCTTTCAAGGTAGCAAAAGGAGACATTGTTTTTTTATTTAACACCTCGGAAAACGTATTTGCATACTTCCCAGAATTCTCTAGTGGAGCATCTATGGCTTTCAGTATCAACATGCCTATATAATTGATTTCCTAGACACAATTTTTGTCTCTTTGGATTATATATCTAGCGCCCCATATGTGCTCATAGAGATTTTTTCTTTAACTCTTTACAACATTCCTATAAGGCGGCCTTAAATGGCAAACTCTCCATAAGGAGAACTCTTACCCTCTGTCCATAGTCAATAGCCTCTCACGCAGCCAAACCAGTTCCCTACGCTGTATTGAGGAGACCCAACCAGGTCGAAACATCGCTGTCTACGGAGCTTATATAGCAGTGATGGCTAACCTATGGCACTGGTGCCAGAGGTGGCACTCGGAGCCCTTTCTGTGGGCACTCAGGCCATCACCAGAGATGACTCCAGGTATCTTCCTGCAGTCCCATACAGCCCAGGACTTGCTGTGCACAGAGCTATTTTAAAGTGACAGCTCTACCTGGGACTATTTTCTGCTTTATTGGTGTCTTCAGGGGCTGGTATCAATATAATCTGTGACAGAGAAGGGAGTATAAATCACAAATTACATTTCTGTGTTGGCACTTTGCGATAAATAAGCGGGTCTTTGTTGTAGTTTGGGCACTCGTCCTCTAAAAGGCTTGCCATCACTGTTATATAGTTTATTCCCGGCAGTGCTGGGATAACACTTGTGCTCAATAGATGTAGCAAAGACCAAAAACCATGATTTGGCCTACCATGGTGGGTCACCAGAGTATACAGTATATTTCCTGTACTTGTATATAGAGGTTATTTCCTGTTGCGGTTATGTTTATAGAGAATTCTAGTCATTAAAGTCAAAGACTACTACGGCTACATAGTGGAGAGAACCTTAGTACTAAGTGCGATGCAAACGCAGTCTTACGTCAAGGGATTGCAGGGTGAGTTTGGAAACACAACCCAAACGCAATTACCACGTTTTAACGCGGCCTCGGGGTGCATTTAAATGTTCCGTTTTTGATACAATTTTTGAAGTTAAGTTACATGGTTTCAAAAATAGAGGGCGACCACCAACAGTCCAGCGCTGGTCTCCTGCTGATGTCGTTGGGTTATGTATTTGTCCCACTATGTGGCTTCCCTTTGCTCTCTGAGGGACACGTAATGTGACTGTGCCGATCTTCAAACCCATGGTACAAAAGGCTTTGTTCTGTTTCAGGGGATCTAAATTTGTGTACCATAAATACAGCACCAGAACCAAATTCTATACATAAAGCACCAGAACCCCGCTTAGTACATAAAGCACAAATACAAGTTTAGGACATAAATACAGCACCAGAACCAAGCTCAATACATAAATACAGCACCATTACCAGGCTCAGTACATAAATACAGTATCAGAAGCAAGCTCCTGTTTATAAATATAGCACCAGAACCCAGTTTTTTTTCACACATACCAACCTATATATGAAGCACCAGAACAAAGCTCAGTACATAAATACAGAACCGAGCTCATTACATACATGCTATGCCACAACAAGATCAGTTGATAAATTGAGCACCAGAAGTGAAGTCAATAGATAAATGCAGCACTAGAACCAATGTTTGTGTAAACATAACATTCACAGAACACAAATTGGATATCACTCCGACATGTGTGTTTAGAAAATTATTATTTTTGTGACTGTTATGGCTGCTACCCATGCACCCCTCTCTTCCCTAGCATGTCCGCGGCAGGTCAACTTACCTGTCCGCTTACCCACGATGGCTCCAGCGGCCCGGCGCGTACTTCCCCGTCTCCTAGGGCGCGCACGTCCCGGCTTCCTGTTTCTTATAGGGCCAGCGTGCCGCTGATTGGTGCCACCAAAGAGCCATCCCTTTCCTGCATACCCCGTTGGATCTTTGTGCCTCGTTCCCTAGAGAAAGCTTGTTCCTTATACCCTTAGCTTGTATTGTGAATTCCCATTGTGACCCCGGTTCCGTTCCTGACTACGCTCCTCAGCTGCCAGCCCTGACCTTCTGCTCTGCCATTGACTTTGATCCCGTGCTGCCTGTCCCCGACCACAATTCTCCTCTATGACTGTGGAGCGACCTGCTGGTATCCCGCCACAGCAAGACCAACCCACTTTGCAGCTGGCTCTGGAGAAAACCGGGTGCCTCTTAGATTCCGCACCCAGTTATCGGCTTACGTCATGGCTCTCGGTGGTACAGTTGATCCACTAACCCTGATCCTGACATCCTTATGCCTCTGATGAATGAGGGCCATTCTGTCTAAAATCTGGCTTTTGGATTCTTTTGGAGTGGCCTTTCAGCCCTATGCAATACAATATTTGTTTTAATTTGTATAATTACCAGCTTCAGTCTTTTGTTTTTGTTTTGGGGATGATATTCACATTTCTGACCAACTTTGCTTCTCAGTGACGTTATTTATTATTCCATGCCGTGTACTGGGAAGCAGGAAAAAAATTCCAAGTGTGGTGAAATTGGCAAAAAAAATGCATTTGTGTCACTTTCTTCAGGGCTCAGTTTTTACGACTTTCACTGTCGGCTCCAAATAACAATAATAAGGCTTCAGGGGTAGCGGACCCACTAAACCACCGTGGACGATGACATAAGCTGGCATCTGGGACCGGAGTTTAAGTGGAACCAGTCTTCACCAGAGCTCGCCGCAAAGCGGGTTGGTCGTGCTGCGGAATGGTACCACCAGGTCGTTCCACAGGTGCGACTGTGTCCGCGGTGGCAGCCAAGGCGAGGTACAGAGTCAGAAGGCAAGTTCGTGATCAGGGACAGGCAGGAGGTCAAGACAGGCGGCAGAGGTTCAGGGTCAGAGGCAGAGCAGAAGATCAGGGCTGGCAGCAGAGGAGCGTAAACGGGAACAGGTCCGGGGTCACAACGAGAGATCAATACACAGATATATGGCGAAGGAGCAAGCTTTCTCTTAGGCACATAGCACGAAGATATGGCACGATGTGCAGGGAGAGGCACGCGCGCACGGCCCAGGGAGTGGAGACAGGAGCCGGGACAGGTAAGGAGCGCCGGCGCCACGCCAGCAGGAGGAGAGAGGCACAGGTGAGCCCGAGACCCACTGTATGTGTCGCGGGAGCACCCATGACAAACACCTCTACTTTATTCTTTTGTTTTAATATGTTTTTTAAAAATTAAACAAATGTGAACGAAAAAAGAAAATTGGTTTGCCATCTTTTGACGCTAATAACTTTTTCATAATGAGCTGATGTTTACAGTTTTTATCACTGTAAGGGAACTATTTTCCGTTGTGGGGCTGGCGCTACCAGGAATAACCCTTTTATATATTTTGATAGATCGGGCATTTTGAGGCGCGGCGATACCGAACGTTCACATATCCCCATAGTATTCAGTGATAGATGGGGAAACTAGTAGTTATACCTTTGCACAGGTATCAGTAAAATTCTTTACAAGTGAGCTCTTGATGTTCTCCGCGCCCCTCACACCCCCTCACCGAATATACTAAGAAGCTCTGGCCCTGCCTGGTGTGGAAAAGCGCAATGACCTGTGGCAGAAGCTAGCCCAATCCATGGCCCGGGACAGCTCATGCCACACCTCTCCCTGCCTACTTGGCAAGGAGGTGGCTTAAAAGTGGCAAAAGTGAGTACACCATTACCACCTGTATTCTTTCACCTCTTCTCTTAGAAGTATCTAATGGAGTAAGTCTCTGTGAATGAGATCTTAAAGGGGTTGTCCACTTACAGCAAATAATTGATATTGTTTGTGTAGGGAAATGTTATACAATTTTCCAATATACTTTCTGTATCAATTCTTCGTGGTTTTCTAGATCTCTGCTTGCTGGCATTCTAAAAGAAGCTTCATTGTTTACTCCAGTGGTTAGAAATCTGTCCATGGTCATGTGATGTCACACAGGTGCACAAGCCGTTATTATTATAGAGAGTAATAGGAGCTGTGTGATAGTAGCGGCTCCTGCACCTGCGTGTCCATCACATCATATCACCATGGACAGATTTGTATCCACTGGAAGAAAACATTGAATCTTCCTATAGAATGACAACAAGCAGAGATATATATACAGAAAGCATATTGGAAAATGTTATAACTTTTCAATGCAAAAACAATATCAATTATTTGCTGAACGTGGACAACCCCGTTTGGCGCAAAACGGCCCATCGCCTGTCGCGGCTTGATGTTTGTCCGTGTTGCCACCCAAACTTATAAAAGATTGAACACGCTTCAGTGAGTGCCGCTTCACTATCTTCTACATTGATGACTGGATGCTGCATGTGTATATTCAGAGCAGAGCACCTACAACGCGTGGTCCGTAGCCTATGTAGGAAGAACATTGTTGGACAGGAGGGACCCACTGCGGTATTGCTGGTATCAGCTTGTCTATGCTTTTGTACTGAGGAATTCAGTGTGATTTTCCTAGTCCCCAAAACTACTAAGTATAACTCCCCAGCGGAGGGGTTTCATCCATTGTCACAGTAATGACCATTTCTTCCCTTGATCGTTATCTGCAAGGTATTTATATGAAGACATTGAGGATAACGGTTACTTAAAAGAGAGTAACTGTGACATGAGCTCCGGGGTTTTGTGTTTTTGGGTCATGTTTTATAATGTTAAATGGGAGTTATTCTGATTGTGTGTAATAGCGCTTCCAGGGATTCGCTGCAGCTCTAGAGACAGTTCTTGACAATTCTCTAATATTTAGAAAACAGGTGAAGATTTAATCATTATTAGTTGGCACAATTGCAGCTTAGCCACATTAAGGATGTGGTTATAGTTGATCAAAAGATATGCAAATGCTCCAATATTCTCTCATATAATTATTGTAATGACTAAGTCAAAAGGTGCGTTAAATTTAGTAATAGACTCAAAGAGAACCCGTCACCAGGGATGAAATGTCTTTCAGAATTCCCTTTTTTATGTGAAATCTCATCCGTTACTATAAAAAGAATCTTGACCCCAAAGTCAGGCAAATATGACTTTCTCACCTCACTTAGCATATGAGTATAAGTCAGGTTTTACTGGTTGAAGGGGGAGAATCACTTCGAAGTCCCAATCTTTGGGTTCTATAGCACTTAGTGTCATATTAAAGATGGGAATCTCATCTTTTTGATCAAATCTGGCTCTGAAAGCTACAGAACTGGACATACAGACAATAAGAAAAATAGGCAGAAACTGGGTATTCTTATTTGCAGTTTCTTTTAGATCCTGTATCCTGCGTTCTGTAGCCCACAAACCACAAGTCTGATGTGATCTGAAAGATTAGATCTTTGTCTAACTTTAATATGACACTAAATACATGTGTTTAGGTGCCAATAGATCCAAGGATAACGGATGTCTGCAGTGACACTACCGCTGCAACCACTAAACTTGACTCATCTCATGTGAAAATGAGATGAGAAGAGTCATATTTACCTGACTTTCTCTAGGTAAAATGTTTGAGAATTTCACATAATAGAGATAATTCTAGAAAGCTCATCTCATCCACCCCTGAGGGTAGTTTATTGGGATAAAATTGTGTGACAGCTTGAAACTTTTGAAACAAAAGTTATAATTACCAACCACATGTTGTACTTAATTGTATGAGTGCTAGGGGAATCTTGTGGTGGGTTTCCAGGGCCCCAAATAGTTATTGGGCCCACCAACTTTTTTACTGCTCCATTGATTCATTGCCAGAATCTTTGTAACTATGTATAGAGAAGTGTTCACACATGGACCTATAATGGATAGAAGATGTACGCTGTGATTGTTTCGTCTTGCATAGGGAAGTATTATGGGACGGTTGGTGTGGTCCATGGCTGTCAAATCAATGGAGCAACAATGTAATCTGCGGTATAAATAATACTGCAACTATGCAAGACTTTGTAACTGCTTACAAAATACATACAGAAGAAGTTGTTATCTCCTAGCTTCTGCCATGTACACATTGGGGGAGATTTCTTACCCGACCATGGAGTTCACCCCAAAAGTCAATTGTCCTCCATAACGCATGTGCCGCCATTCACTAAGATCGTGTGCCCAATATCCTGCATGCTTCGCTTCCCTGCTCAGGTCCGACTGAGTGTCTCCATCTTCTTCCTGGTCCATGTAAGTGCATTGATGCGACACAATTGAATATTAAATCTTGCGCTCAGTCGACCACCCCCCCCCCTGTTTTCTGACTCATGCAAGCCGCGCCTGCTGCGCCACCAATCCGATCAGTGGCCACACGATCCCGTAGTTAAATATCTGCACAGTGGCGCAATCGTGAAATTTCGAAAAGTGCGATTCGCAGAGCCTTAGAATAAGCCCCATATGTTCACTCAGCAGAATTCATTCATATGGAGTATACAAGTAACTTGCGCCTCCTCAGATTGCCTTAACATAAATGAAAAATTCTAATGATAACCATAAAATATCACTGCCTCCTAGATGATGGAGGTCCGGCCTCTTGGTGAGTTTGATCATTAGGCTTGCTCACTAAGAAGAGCAGCTCTTCGGCTCCTGACTGCTTGCCTCCTCTTCTCTGAGGTTCTTTGAGGACATATAATAAGTGAATATGCTTCTGATCAGGGTGGAGATGATCCTTTGAGTCTCATCATTTCCATAGGTCAGACACAACCTATTCTACCTGCTAGACAAATTGCCTGTACCCACTTCTGTGAATTTAGTTTGTATCATAACCCTTACTGATGAATTAAATGGGAGTCTAGCGTTTAAACCATTACAAGCAGACATACAGTGGTGTCATTGTCCCTGAGAGAACTGTGCACAACATATTTGTGTGGTTTTGTTAGTAGCAGTCAGCGACTCGTGAAAAAATACATATCCCTTCTAGTGTGTCCTCACACTGCTGTTTTCTTTGACGCTGGATTCAAACTGCTCCCCAGTCTTCTTTCTTTCGGCTTAAACATCTACCAGATAAACCGTTATCAGATGGACTGCCAGAATTTTCACAGTCTTTCTGCTACTAGCAACACAGAGCTATGGCTGCACGATCAACTGCAGACGGACAGATACCCCAACACGTCCTGCAACTTAGTATGGTCAAAACTGCTGTGGACCCCCTTTAAATATAATGCATGCTGCTATATCTGCTCCTTTTATGGTATTATCAAAAGTATATTTGCTCCCGTCTAAATAAAAAGATACTTAAAGCTCATATACGTAAAAATATTGTGCACTCAATGGTACGAAAATTGATAAACTCCAGCCCATCCGTCAAAACAGAAGCCTTGACGCATAACTTAAAAGGCAGTAAAGAGATTTACTTTAGAATTCAACAAAAAATGTTCAATAATATGTTTGTGCCTTAAGGAAACTCACCATTGTGAGTGGCAGGTTCGATGGCATACCGGGACACCGCTCCGGAGTGAGCATGGGGTGCCGAGACTATTTTAGTTAGAGTTTTAAACCGACCGCGTATCGCGTGTTTTTAAACACTTTTTAAACTTTATAGCTCGGCGCAGGCAGTACGCGCTCGGGCGCTTACGTCGTGGCGCGGCACAATAGGAAGTGTAATGAGAGCCGCGTGACGGTAAGACGCCGAGCGCTTAGTACCTCCCTGTCGCCAGGCTATAAAGTTAAATGTTTAAAATATTTTAGTTAGTGTTTTAAACCGCGGTATCGCGGTTTAAAACACTAACTAAAATAAGCTCCGGCACCAGCTCACCCTTCAAGTGGTAGGTTTCCTTTAAGATGTCATGTAGTCTAGATGTCGAAAAGACTGACTTCAACCCTCCATAAAGGACATCTACCACCAGGATGAAGGATTGTAAACCAAGCACACTGACATACTGGTGTGTGCCCCGTCTGGCAGGATCTGCTCTTCTTTTAGTTTCTTATGATCTTGTTTATACAGATAAAAGCATTAAAAATTATGCAGATGAACCTGAGGGGCTCCGGGCTCCATAGATGTTAATTAAGCTCGGAACCTCTTAGGTTAATTTGCATAATTTGAAAGCTTTTTCTGTAAAATATAAGGAGCATAAGGAGGTAAAAGAAGAGCAGATCCTGCTAGAAGGGCACACATCAGTATGTCAGTGTGCTTGGTTTACAATCCTTCATCCTGGTGGTAGATATCCTTTAAAGATCCTGTATGATTGTGAGCTAAGTCCAGTAAACATACAACGGAGCAGATATGTGAGCCAAATACTAAAAGAAAAATTCTGAATTTGTTTCTTGAAACTCAGCAGGTAAAGGGTGCAAAAAAATGCTAGAGATTAGATGGATTATGTGGATAAAACTGGAAAAAGCACTATGGGACGTACCTTAAACTTTATGTAATTGCCTGGGTATGCTTAATGCTGACGCCGACCCTGGATATACGGTGTAAATGTGTTATATATGAATGTCCCTCCTCTCCTTCCACTATATGGAAAGTCTCCTGATTTCCTAAAGTAGGGTGTAATAAAATAAAACCTCTTTGAGATTATCATCCAAAACTGAAAAGTGTTCTTCTATTAGGGGTAGTCGTAACCTCCGAGGTGACCTTGTGGGGGAACTGAATATTGGTCATGGTAAATCTGGTCTAGATAATTGGGTGGTCTTCTCAAAGAGGTGGTATTCCCATATCCCCATAGTATTCAGTGATAGATGGGGAAACTAGTAGTTATATCTTTGCACAGGTATCAGTAAAATTCTTTACAAATCATTGTGGGTGAGCTCTTGATGTTCTCCGCGCCCCTCAAACCCCCTCACTGAATATACTAAGAAGCTCTGGCCCTGCCTGGTGTGGAAAAGCGCAATGACCTGCGTCAGAAGCTAGCCCAATCCATGTGCCGGGACAGCTAATGCCACACCTCTCCCTGCCTACTTGGCAAGGAGGTGGCTTAAAAGTGGCAAAAGTGAGTACACCATTACCACCTGTATTCTTTCACCTCTTCTCTTAGAAGGATCTAATGAAGTCAGTCTCTGTGCATTTGAGAAAGCGCCCGTTTGGCGCTAAACGGCCCGTTGCCTGTCGCGGCTAAATAAAAGATTGAACACGCTTCGGTGAGTGCTGCTTCACTTCTACATGGATGACTGAATGCTGCATGTGTATATTCAGAGCAGAGCACCTACAACGCGTGGTCTGTAGCCTATGTGGGAAGAACATTGTTGGAAGGGAGTAGTGCAGTAGTGCCGGTATTTATTTTACCGTGTTTTCTATATGGAGAGCGTATAGGAGATGAGCACTCTCTCTCTATACAGGGTGGGTGGCTGCTGTATCTAAAAGCAGGCACCTACTATTAACTGCTGTTTTCGCCATCATCCCCATGGCAGCACGTGGCATCAATAAAACCGTATGGAGAAGACAGAGGAGCAGAACCCTTTCCATGATGGGTGGGTGTCGGCTGTAATATACAGCGTTATTTTTATGAAAAGTCAAGTAGGATACCAAACGTGTGACTTCCCTCATGTTACTGAAATGTGTACCATATATACTCGAGTATAAGCCGACCCGAGTATAAGCCGAGGCCCCTAATTTTACCACAAAATACTGGGAAAACCTATTGACTCGAGTGTAAGCCGAGGGTGGGAAATGCATTGGTCACAACCTCCCCAGTATATAGCCAGCCAGGCTCTGCCCCAGTGTATATAGCCAGCCAGCCCCTGCCCCAGTGTATATAGCCTGCCAGACCCTGCCCCAGTGTATATAGCCTGCCAGACCCTGCCCCAGTGTATATAGCCTGCCGGACCCTGCCCCAGTGTATATAGCCTGCCGGACCCTGCCCCAGTGTATATAGCCTGCCGGACCCTGCCCCAGTGTATATAGCCTGCCAGACCCTGCCCCAGTGTATATAGCCTGCCACGCACCTGTGGAAATAGACTGGTCTCTGCACACAAGTTCTCCAAACCCTACAAGTTCTAACGTCTCGGGTGTCCTTCCCTCTCCGGCTTCTTCATCCCGCGTGGTGAATTATATGATTTTTTCTTCTGCTAGTGTCACATCCATCAAGGGCCGTCAAGACAGTCAAGAATTTCTCGTGGGGGACGTAGTCCCGGCAACTCATATGAAAGGAATCACTCGGGGTAATGGTGGACATTGTCAGTCGTAATTCCTATTATTTGCTATTAGAACAAACATTATTATAACGCTCAACATCTTTCACACTCTCCATTTGCTGATATAAAACCTCCTCTTTTGTTGCCTTTTGTCAAATTGACGATGCTCTAAGGGTTAAAACTTGGGAGGAGAAACTAAGAGCAACCCCATACTATTACGCAGGGCACACTATCATAAATTATACCATGTAACATGCATAAAGGAAAAACTACTACCAAATTCTACATATAAATATACTTCATTATAACACCACGTGTAACAACTACAAACATATAACTGTACCTACTATAAGTATTCATCCAATATACTGTACAAATAAAAACCATGCCCTATAGTGTGTCACATAATATTACTACCATAAGATTCCTGTGTAGGCTAAAAAAAACAGGGGCGTACTTAAGGGTGTTCAGAGGGGGGCCGGTCGCCGCACAGGGCCAAGAGGTTTACGGGGGCCCTTATGGTGTCACTTCCCAATATGAGAAGACATTACTATAAACCGTACATTATAGTCGGGGGCTCTGAGAACACTTGTCTTTAAATGGGGCCCACAGCTCAAAGTTACCCCTTGCTCCATATCTAACTAGTGAAGCCATTTGCTATTGCACAAACAGGAGCTACTATCTGTAGAAAGAAAAGAGACACAATATAAGACAGAAAGAAACTCCTTACTTAAAGGGTTGTCGCCTTTCAGCAAATAATGTACATTGTTTTTGTAATGAAAAGTTTACAGTTTGGCAATATACTTTCTCTATCATTCTTCAGTGTTTTCTAAATCTCTGCTGTTCCCTTTTCATGTGATGTCACACAGGTGCACGGTCGTTCGAGTAATCGAGCTGTTTTGTTAAAAATGAGCCATTCAACTAGTGACATCACATGACCAGGATATAACGACCCCGTGCACCTGTGACATCACATGACCAGGATATACCGAGTTGTGCACCTCTTTGACATTACATGACCAGAGATCCCGAGCCGTGCACCTGTAGCTCTGGCTTGTTGCCTACTACCGTTGTTCAATAAGAAACTCCTAATTTGTCAATGTTGCATCCGTCTGATCCCTGGATACGGCTGTCACCACCACGGCCTTCTCCAATCCATCACCCAGGGACCTATCTTACAGACAACTCATGGGTTGCCCCAGGAGAACCAGTACCGTCAGCCCTCTTTCCATTTTTCTTGCACACACCACCTGCTGGAGACCAGCCAGGCCGTACCTAGGCCGCAACCGCTAGCCACTCCGGTTTCTGGGCCCCGGCTGCCTCCAGCCCCAAGAAAAAGGCTAGGCCCTGGTGGGGGATGTTGCACATAAAGGGATATAACAAGCCTGCGCCTGTTGTGAATTCACATGACCGGACTATAAACAAGCCGTGCACCTGTGTGACATCACATGACCAAGGATATAAAAGCCATGCCACCTGTGTTGACATCACTGACCAGGGCCGCTTCCT
This sequence comes from Engystomops pustulosus, assembly GCA_019512145.1. Taxonomy (NCBI): domain Eukaryota; kingdom Metazoa; phylum Chordata; class Amphibia; order Anura; family Leptodactylidae; genus Engystomops; species Engystomops pustulosus. Next base: position 12,304 of record WNYA01001954.1, on the reverse strand, counting down.
ATACAATGACAACAAGCAGAAATCTAGAAAACCTTGAGGAATTGATAGCAGAAAGTTTATGGAAAATTTTATAACATGTCTAACAATTTCTTCACATTAACTATAACTTGTATATTCTCTCCCCTCCCCAGGTTGTCATTTGTATCTGCACGGCCTTCGTGCTGGCTGGTCTCCATACGCTGTCATATCTATGTGGTCGGCCTGTGTTATCGACTACCAGCTCTGACCACGGTGGTGGCCACGCTCTTCGCCAGTCAGCGAGCTTCTACAATACATTGATATTACTGGGGCTTAGTCCACCAAGAGTTCAGACATGAGCTCCGACCTTGCTCTGCTGCTTACAGTGCATAAGAAAGATCTGACATTAGACAGGAAAACCCAAATAGACCTGCGGAGATATATACGACCATCCAGGATAGAAGGACAGAGAACACTATGGTGACTAACAGCTCCTCATCTTACAAGATGGATATGGCAGCTGAAGCTCAGAAAATGGTAGAATATGAAAGATAGATTTTTTTTTTTTAACATGGGCGCAATCCTTGAAGGGCTTTTATATTATGACGCATCCATCGGATACTAGTATCAGATTATGGGGGGGTCTATAGGTTATAGAGTTGGGAAACCGGATTCCAGACAGGATTAAAAACGGTTGGGGAAGAACAGCTCCGTTCTCTGTTGGGGTGGCTGAGTTGTGTTACTGCACCTTCAGCTCCCATTCATTTATATACTGTAATTACAGTAAATTGCAGGGACATCAACGCCTGAACACCCAATAAGTAATGCTTGTGATATGTCATAATCAATATGTGATCTGAATAATGGTGTTGGAAAACAGTGTATGGTATGTCTAGATATTTTATAGGAATCAAGTGCATTAAACATGAGAGATTCTGAATGAATAAATCTTTACACTTTATGTACCATTTAGGAACCATTAAATCACCATCTGAAATCACTGACAAGAAGACAGAGATCTTGGAGACGTAAGGAAACTAATCACAGAATATGTTAAAAATTTACCTCTTATTTCTGTAGGGTATAAAGGTGTATAAGAAGGTGATATTTTGATTGTAGAATCAGGTAAAGTAGGAGAAACTAATGTGGGACCACCAGAAACCCTATTGTACTCTTTTGGGGGATTTTAACTGAAAGAGGGACAACCATGTCCCCTAAATAATGAAGAGTGGACCTGTCTGGGTTTGCTGAGTTTGGCCGAACCTTGAACAACCTTGTACCTAGACACTCACCAGTAACACCGGCAATCGGTGCTGGCACGGATCGCAAGTGTTAACACACGGTGGTCGAGTGCTGGGGTAAGCCCGAACCTGAAACTTCTGTTCTACTGAAGCATAAAGAACTGCCCTACATCCTTATAGGGCACATCATAGACGTACAGAAAACACCAAGAGGCATTTATCATCGACTTTCTTCAAAACTGGCAAAAATATGTTTTCCCCTTGCTGCACCTGTTTGCGCCTTATTTAGAAAGTGTTGGTGCACAATATCGGTGCTATTCACGACACTCACAATTTCTTGGGAGCAAAATTGTGGTGGCATGTGGTGCTTCTAATTTTCCGATTTTCTGGCTCTAATCGAAAGCTGGTCCAGAGAGTGTATTGTTCACCTTCAATGAATGGGGAGACAGGTCTTAACCTTTCTGTTGTGCGCCAAATCATTAATCCCTTGCACCACAAACTTACATCACGCTGAAAATTATAGCTTCCTGCACCACCCTGCACCCTAATTAATAAATGCCCCTCACCTTATTTATTTTTTCAGAAGAATAACTTATATTTCACTCTCATTGCAAAGAGGTGGAGACAGGTGAATCGACCTTTCTCTGTGAGCGAAGAATTCGTTGAAAATTTAGTTTAGGTCCGAATTTACATTAATCTAAAACCATTGTCATGGAATTCAATTGAACCCCTCTTAAAACCTGATTTTTTTTTCATGAAACGTTGCTCATTTGGTTACAAATGTTGTCATTTCCCTTTCTCATCCCCTCTCCATAAGCCCTGGGATGCATGACATTATTATGTGCCTAAAAAATTCTGGATTTTTATGGATCTCTGAACCCACACTAGATTATTTTGTCTCTACCCAGAATCCCCTCTCTTTGCCCCGTGCTGCCCTTCCTGAGCTTATCTGCCCCTGTTCTTCATGTCACTCTATGTCACTCAGATCCTGAGTTGAATTTATCTCAATAATAGCTAGAAGTGAGCGGACCCAACTTGCAATGTTTGGGTTTGTGACTAACATCACGATTTTGGGTCCCCGAACCAGACTTCAGTGTTCGGGTTTACCCCCATCGGAACACGTGATCAGTGTTGAAACCAATCACGGGTGTATCCTCAAATGCCACCAGAAAAGGGTTAACAACCACAATCATGCTGTTGTTACAGGTGGGGTTTACATTGGGTTGCGGTTTGGTACACTAAGTAAACTTTTTTCAAAGTCGAACTCAGCGAACCCCTGCCTGAACAGGTCCGCTCCCTACCTAGACCTAAAAACAGCCTGCCACCCCTTTCTGCCATGCCCTACCGGGTGACTTTATTCATCATACCTACAGTATCAGAACACAGAATTTCTGGGATATAACATTCCAACAAAAGCCATATCCAGATTATCCACATCGTTCAGATAACAGCCGCGGAAAATCACTACACATGGGGATTCAGGCTGGGCGAAATTATCGTTCATGGTGTGATACGACGCTTTCTACTAAAACACTATGGGGATATTAGACATAAAGTAACCACTTCCAGTGATCCATTTATCAGATTGTCTACTGCGTTTAATGAGAATTCAGTTGTTGATTTTCTTAGTCCCCAAACTACTAATTAACCTACCCAGCGGAGGGGTTCCATCCATTGTCACAGATAATGACCATTTCTCCCCTTGATTCGTTCTGCAAGATAACTTTATATGAAGACATTGAGGATAACGGTTACTTAAAAGAGAGTAACTGTGACATGAGCTCCGGGGGTTTTGTGTTTTGGGTCAGTTATAATCTGTTAAATGGGATGAGTTATTCTGATTGTGTGTAATAGCGCATTCCAGGGATTCGCTGCAGCTCTAGAGAAGTCTTAGACATTATCTAATATTTAGAAAAACAGTTTGAAGATTAATCATAGTGGCACAAGTGCAGCTTAAGCCACATTAAAGGGATGTGGTTATAGTGAGCAAAAGATATGCAAATGCTCCAATATTCTCTCATATATTTATTTTGTAAACTAAGTCAAAAGGTTGCGTTAAATTTAGAATAGACTCAAAGAGAACCCGTAACCAGGATGAAATGTACTTTCAAGAATCCCTATTTTATGTGAAATCTCATCCGTTACCTAAAAAAATAATTGACCCCAAAGTCAGGCAATATGACTCTTTCTCACCTACTTACATATGAGATATTCAGGTTTTACTGGTTGAAGGGGGAGAATCACTTCAGAGTCCCAACTTTGGTTCTATAGCACTATGTGTCATATTAAAGATGGGAATCTCATCTTTTTGATCAAATCTGGCTCTGAAAGCTACAGAACTGGACATACAGACAATTAAAAAATAGGCAAAACTGGATTCTTATTTGCAGTTTCTTAGATCCTGTATCTCTGGTTCTGTAGCCCACAAAACCACAAGTCTGATGTGATCTGAAAGATTAGATCTTTGTCTCAACTTTAATATGACCTAAATACATGTGTCTAGGTGCCATAGATCCAAGGATACGGATTTGTCTGCAGTGACACTACCCTGCCAACCACTAACACTTGACTCATCTCATGTGAAAATGAGATGAGAAGAGTCTATTTTACCTGACTTTTCTATAGGTAAATGTTTGAGATTTCACATAATAGAGATAAATTCTAGAAAGGGTCTGCATAGATTATTAGCCTTTTCCTTACCCCCCGCCTCGTCTCTACCTCTACCGCTTTACTCTCCCCCTTCACGTTTTCTGCTTCTTTTTTTCACACTTCTAAGGTACCCCTCCCTTCACCAGTAGCCCCGTCACCTTCTTTTTAAATCTTTATTCCATATGACTCTCGCTTCATCACTTGTTTCCGCCTTGACCACCCACCTTTTTTTTACTATCCACTCTCTTCTTAATCACCCCCTACCTTATTTCGCACCCACCCCTATTTTTTGTTTTTGTCCTCTATCCGTCCTCTTCTTCCTACCTTTTTTACCTCTGGCTCCAAATCTCTCGTCTATCAGCTTCCCTACCATGTTTGAGTGCCCTCCACACCCCCCTCCCCCTTATATTTTCCCACTCCGTTCTCCCCGGTTACGCGCGCCCTCGAGTCTTACTTCTCCTCCCCCTTTACTCCGCCTCTCCTTGTAACAGGTTTCGTTCTAGTCCTCTGGTTTTTCTCCTCCCCCCCCGTTTCCCATTCTCCATTTATACGTCTCACTGTCGTGGTCTCTGTATCGTGCACTCGTATGGTCAGCATTACTCATTAGCTGGTTTCTCTAACCCCACTAAGTTACCTACCATACTTGCTCTGATGCTTGTGTTCTCTTTGCGTCTTGTACTGCTCCGTTCCCCGCTGGTAACAAACATCTAATCCCCTGGTGTGTTGTCCATGTTCGTGTGTTGCTTTCAGTTGTCTTTATATCGGTTACCTGCGGTGTTTCGTGGGTGGGGCGTGCGGAAAGGGCGCCCGGACAAAGGACGCGACAACGTTTTCTATTTTTACTTTCCGCCACACTTGACCACCTTGTTCCCCCGGCGATTCCCTCTTTCCCTCTTGCCCCCTTTGTTCGATTCCTCGCGTGCCACATCCATCAACTCCACATATTTTCTCTCTACAGCTCTCCCATTAGTTCTCCCCGCTTTCTGCTTGTCGTTTTTATTTCTGCTTACGCGGTTCCTTCAATGCATTCTCTCATCTCATCAACCCCTGAGGGTAGTTTATTGGGATAAAACTGTTGTGACAGCTTGAAACTTTGTTGAAACAAAAGTATATATATTACAAACCACCTGGTGCTACTAAATTGTGTAAGGGTTAGCGGGAGGGGAATGGGAAGGGGGAGGGAGGAGGAGGGAGGGGAGGGAGAATCTTTGTGTGGAGTTTCCAAAGGGCCCCAAAATAGTTTATTGGGCACCACTAACTTTACTTGATCCATGATTCATTTGGCCAAGAATCTTTGGTAACTATGTATAGAGAAGTGTTACACAGGACCTTATAATGGATAGAAGCTGTACGTGATGTTCTGCTGCATATGGGAAGTATTATGGGACGGTTGGGTGGTCTGGCTGCAAACAATTGGAGCAAACAATGTAATAAATTTCTTTTTTGACGGGATAAAAATAATGCAACTATTGCAAGTTTGGTAAACTGCTTAAACATACAGTACAGATGAAGTTGTTATCTACTAGCTTGGCCATGTACACATTGGGGGAGATTTTTTAACCGACATGGAGTTTCACCCAAAGACATTGTTCCGTCCCGAACGCACTGTGCCGCCCATTCACTAAGATCGTGTGCCCAATATCCTGCAGCGTTCGTCCCTGCTCGGTCCGACTGGTTCTCCATCTTCTTCATGGTCAATGTACAGTGCATGGATGCGAACAATTGAATATTAAATCATTGCGCTCCAGGCCGACGCCCCCCCCCACTGTTTTCTGACGCATGCAAGCCAGCGCTGCCTGCGCCACAATCCGATCACGTTTGCCACACGATCCCAGTTAAATACTGACACAGTGGAGCAAATCGTGAAAAAATTTCGAAAAGTGCGATCCGCAGAGCCTTAGTAAATAAGTCCACATATGTTCAATCCAGCAGATTTCCTTTCATATGGACGAGAATTTGCCGCATCCTCAGATTGCTTAACATAAATGAAAAATCTTAATGATTAACCATAAATAAGATCACTGCTCTCGTGATGGGAGGTCCGGACTTATTGGTAGTTTGATCATTAGGCTCTGCCCATAAGGAAGAGCCGGCTCTTAGGATCTGAGCTGACTTAGCCTCCTCTTTTCTTGGTGTTTGGCAGGACCATAATAAAGTGAGTGCATATGCTTTTGACAGGGGGAGAGATCCATTTGAGTTCATAATTCCATAGGTCAGACCACAACCTATTCTACCTGACGTAGACAAAGTGCCTGTCCACTTCTGTGAATTTAGTTGTATCATAACCATTCCTGAGGCAATTAAAGGAGTCTAGCAGATTATAACCATACAAAAAGCTACATACAGTGGTTGTCATTGTCCATAGAGAACTGTGCACACATCTTTGTGTGTGTTTTGTAGTAGCAAGCAGGACTGTGAAAAATACATATCCCCTGCTAGTGGTCTCACACTGCTGTTTTCTTTGAACGCGGATTCAAACTGCTCCCCAGTTCCATTCTTCTGCTGTAAACATCTAACCAGACTGGTTATAGCAGGGACTCAGAGCATTTAACAGTCTTCTGACTACTAGCAACCCAGAGCTATGGCTGCAACGATCAGCAGGGACAATACCCAACCACGTCGCAACTTAGTATGGTCCAAACTTGTGGTAGACCCCTTTAAATTATAGAATGCTTTGCTCATCTGGTCCTTTTTATGGTATTATCAAAAGTATATTGTTGTCCCCATCTTAAAAAATAAAAAAACGAACACTTAAAAGCTATAAACTAAAATATTTGCCCACTCCAATGGTTTACAATTGAAAAATCCAGCCCATCCCGCAAAAACCACGCCTTAAGCCTTGATAGAATAACTTTAACAGGCAAGTAAAAGAATTTACTCTTAGAATCAACAAGAAAATAATGAAAATATGTTCTGGACTTAAAGGAACCTACCACTTTGTAGAGTGGCCGTTTCGATGGCCAATTACGGGCACCAGCTCAGGGTGAGATGGTGCGGAAGCTTTTTTGTTGATGTGTTAAACCGCGGTATTCGCAGGTTGACAAAACTTTAACTTTATAGCCGGCGCAGGCAGGTACGCGTCGGCCGTTACCGTGAGCGCGCTACATAGGAAGTGAATGAGAGCCGATGTTGCTAAGGACGCGCCGAGCGCGTACCTCCCTGAGCGGCTGGCTATAAAGTTTAAAAAGTGTTTTAAACCGCGATACCGCGGTTTATGTTTAAAAACACTAACTACATAAGCTCCGGCACCAGCTCACCCTTCAAGTGGTAAGGTTTCCTTATTTTAAGATGTCATGTGAGTCTCGATGTCGAAAAGCCTGGACTTTTCAACCCTCCATAAAGGACATCTACCACCAGGATGAAGGATTGTAAACCAAGCACAATGAATTACTGGTGTGTGCCCCTTCTGGCAGGGACTGCTCTTCTTTTTAGTTTCTTAGGATCTTGTTTTATACAGATTATAAAGCATTTAACAATTATGCAGATGAAACGGGGGCTCCGGGCTCCCTAGATGTTAATTAGCTCGGAACCTCTTAGGTTTAATTGGAATATTGAAGCTTTTTCTGTAAAATATAAGGAGCATAGGAGGGTAAAGAAGAGCAGATCTGCTAGAAGGGCACACATCAGTAGTCGTGATGTCTTGTTATACAATCCTGTAATCCTGCGTTGGAGATATCCATGTAAAGATGCCTGTATGATTGTGACTAAGTCCAGTAAACATACAACGGAGCAGAGATGTGAGCCAATACTATAAAAGAAACATTCTTGAATTGGTTCTGAAACCCAGTAAGCGATGCAAAAAAAGTGCTCGAGTTAGAAGCGTGGATTGTATTAAACTGCGAAAAGCTAAAAAGCACTATGGGACGTGACCTAAACTTTTGTAATGCTCCGGGTATGCCTAGTGCTGTGGGCCGGCCCTGATAATAACGGTTGTAATGTGTTATATAGTGACGCCCTCTCTCCTTCCATATATGGAAAGTCTCTCTAATTTCCCAAGTAGGGTTGTAATAAGATAAACCATTTTGAGATTATCATCCAAAACTGAAACGTGTTCTTCTATTAGGGGTAGTCGTAACCTCGCGGTCGGTGACCTTGTGGGGGGGAACTAATATTGGTCATGGAGTAAAACCTGTCCTAGATATTGGGTGGTCGTCTCAAAAGGTGTATTCCCCAATGCCCCATACGGCATTATTACATGATAGATAGGAAACTAGTAGATATCTTTGCAACAGGTAGCAGTAAAATCTTTTTAAAATCATTGTGGGTGAGCTCTGATGTTCTCTCGCGTCCCCTCAAACCCCCTCACGAATATTACTAAGAAGCTAGGCTCTGCCTGGTGTGGGACAAAGCGCAAGACTGCGTCAGAAGCTAGCCCAATCCATGTGCAGGGACAACCGAATGCCACACCCCTCTCCTGCCATGGCAAGGAGGTGGCCTAAAAGTGGCAAAGTGGTACACCCATTACCACCTGTATTGCTTCACCTCTTATCTTAGAAGGGGATCTAATGAGATTCGAGTCTGTGCATTTGAGAAAGCGTCCGTTTGGCGCCTTAAACGGCCCGTTGCGTGGCGCGGCTAATAAAAGATTGCACACACGCTTCGGTGAGTGCTGCTTAATTTACATGGATACTGGAATTGCTGCATTGTGTATATCAGAGCCGGACTACAACGTGTGTTGTACGCCTATGTGGAAGAACATTGTTGGAAGGGACGTAGTGAGTAGTGCCTGGTTTATGTTACCACGTGCTGTTTTCTATATGAGAGGCGTATAGGAGATGAGTCACTCTCTCTCTATACAGGGTGGGGGCTGCTGTTCTAAAAGCAGGCACTACTATTAACTGCTGTTTCCATGATCCACATTGCAGCACGTGGCATGCATAAAACCGTTGGTAGGAAGACGAGCGACAAAACCCTTTCCCATTGATGGGTGGGTGTCAGCTTATACAGCGTATATTTTCTAGGTAAATCAAGTACAGATACCAACGTGCTGGACTTCCTCGTGTTACTGCATGTGATTTCCATGAGTTTATTAAATTTGCGGGGATTCAGACACAGAAATGTTGAAGTCTTTAAAGGGGTTTTTCCCACGAAATAAAAGTTTAGGCCTAATTGCTGATCAGGTGGGGGGGGGGTGTCAAGGAAAAAATCTCGTGCTGAGACCCGACAGATCAGCAAGAAGAGGGGACCGTCGGACCCTCACTTGCGCCATCAGACTAGTGGAGCAGACAGACAGAGCATGACCGACCTTCTGCTCCATTTCTCTAGGATCTATGGAGCTGACGGAAATTGCTGAGCGCAGCGCTCACTGATCTCCGTCAGCACCAAAGAGATTAATGGAGAAGAACAGTCATGCGCGGCTGTCTGCTCCACTAGTCTGTTGGAGCCCTCATCTCGCGATCTGTGGGGCTCTCAGCACTGAGACCCCCACTGATCAGCAAGTTAGGCCCTATCCCGTGGAATTGGATGATGCCACCCAGCTGCCATTAATCTTCACGATTATAGGTTTTTCATCTCTTCGCCTATATTACACAATGGAAGAACCAGATCCTATTTGATCTACTTCCCCAAGGGGTGAAAGCACATAGTCTGTTGGTGTGACCAGACAACCCTTTAAAGATCAGATATGTAACTTGTCCCAATGCAAAGTAACATGATCGCCACCCTATATGTGCACTTCATAGACGTCTTACCTCGTAAAGGGGATTTTAGGAGCTGAGGTAGACTGCACCCCCTATAGTTGTGCCCATTTCACACCTCTTACTGATTATCCAAAATATGGGGTCACCTTGTAGGTTGCTGTATACAAGGCATTGGTATAACTTCATGTATCTCTCCCGCTCCCCCCCCCCCCTCCTTGGAATAACATATATCTTCCTATGGAATTCATTAATGTGAAATATACACTTTGACTCACTTCCAGGACTGAAATGAAGAGAAATGAATGTGCAATTTCCATCTAATATAAATCTTTCCTTGTTTTTCAATGGATAAATCAATTTTCTGCTGAGTGTACGAAGAAATGTTGTAGAAAACCCTTGATGGAAACATAAGCATCTTGCATCAATGTGAAGCGGGAATCTGTTCTCCAGCCAAGTTTTACCATATAGAGATTCTCAACAATATATATAACAACTGAATGATTCTCAGTGTCAAAGGGGCGGGTCTATGTAGCACTTAATCAGCTAATTAGACTGTGCAGGAACCCCCCCCCCCCCCCCCCCAGCAGGTAACACCCGTTTGTCAGTTTATTTCTGATGGTGAGTTACAGTTAGTTCCATAAATATTTGGACCGAGAGAACACTTTTCGAATTTTGGTTCTGTAAGTTACCACAATGAATTTTGAGCAGATGCAGTTCAGACTTTCAGCTTTATTTCAGTAGGTTGAACTGAATGATTGCACAAAAATTTTAAACAAAATCCCTTCATTTTGGGGGCTCAAGTAATTGGACAAATTAAAGAAATGTAAATAAAATGCAGATTTTAATACTTGGGTGAAAACCCTTTGTTGACCTAGACATTCAGGAATATTCCACTTCTTTGCTTTAATAAACTCCTGTGATGCTTTGGCTTCATGTTTTGGGTTTGGCAGCATGTTGCAGGACTTGGGCAAACAGTATATCAGAATTCATCCGGCTGCTTCTGTCCTGTGTCACCTTATCAATAAACACTAGTGACCCAGCCATTATGCCCCAGCCATCACAATACCTCCATCGTGTATGACACGTGGGGGCTCATTTACTAAGGGTCCATGCGATACCATTAAGGGGGCATGCGGTCGGACTGATTTGGACTGAGAGCAGGATTTAACTTTTAAATTGTGACGGAAGCACTAGCCCCAAGATGCACCACTAAAATGAATATAGACGGGAAATGCACTGTGAACTCCGGTGACCGGGTAAGTAAATGTGCCCCATGATGTGTTATTCTTTGGATCATGAGTTAGAGCAGGGCTGGGGTGGGCTAAACGTGTACTTACCTCCGACGACGACGCCGATGTCCCGCGCCGCGGTCCCTTCGATCCGTGGCCCTGTTTGTTTACAGGGGCACGGAAGCCGCGCACAGGAAACTTCCGGTCCGCGATGTGGGCGGCTCCTCCCATCCGTCCCTATCTCTCAGCATTGTAAGCCCTGGAAGATGGTGTCGCATGGGAGCTTCCGAACTGGCGCACAGATGAGACGGACTGCGGCGCGGGACATCGGCAGCGCCGGGCGAGGTAAGTACATGTTTATTATGTTTAACTAGCCCACCCCAGCCCGGCCCTCAGTATTTTTTAACACCCGGATAACCCCTTTAAGGAGCCGCAGCTCTGAAACCCTCCATCCAGTTGGATACCCTGAGGCTGCGTTCACACTTTTGCTTTTTCAGATGCAGTTTCCAATGTCCAAACCAGGAGTGGAGTCTAAATAGAGAAGGAGCAGCTCCTTTCAGTGATATTGTTACAGATTATGATCCACATCTGCTTTTGGCTTCAAAAACTGCATCTGAGAAACTGCACGTGTGGACACACAACACGCGAGGTGTGACTCGCACGTATGTATCCGCCCACCTCGACTCGCTGGACTCTCTGCCTGGTTACCAGGCAGAGAATAAATGTTAATTTTTTTCCTTTTCTGCGCAGCGATTTTATTAGCTGAAGAAAGGTTGCCCTAATGCTATAAGGGCTCTATGGGAACCTGCCCGGGAACTTAATTTTTTCAAACAGCGGTGACAGGTTCCCTTTAAGCAAAATGGATATTTTAGGGGTCTATAATTATTTCATAAATAAAATAGACATGTGATGACTTCTCATCAGTGTGACGTACATTCCTGCTCATAGATTTTCCTATAGGATTCTGACAGTCGCATGCCTGAGAGTTCATCTGTGGGACCTGAATTCCCAATAAGTGAGAATTAGCAAATCTAATGCAGTGGTTTCTATTTTCCAAAGAGCTGCTGAGAGCTGGAATCTGACTGGATATTTTATCTGCATAATATTCTCCCCAAATCTTTTACATGCAGAGGTATAGAGTAACGTTAGAATATGCACCATGACTTTACTCAATGGGTAAGATTTATCATTCGGCAGACATTGTTGTATCTTTTGGTGTATTTTTCAAATCAGATTTATTACAATGTGAAGAATGAGACTTAACTCATTTTACTAATAGGGATATGTTAAGAATGTCCATGTTTTCAGGTTAACTCCTTCTGTCTCGTAATGCAGGAACCATGGCTGCAAGCTTCAGTAGCCCGGCAGCTCAGCCATGCCCTGTTCACACTTACTATATCACAGCAGACAGCTCAGTTTCATACAGCTCAATCCAGCTGCTCCCCATACAGCTTAATCCAGCTGCTCTCCTTCCTTAGCCATGCTCAATCCCGCTCTCATCTCACAGCAGACAGCTCAGTTTCATACAGCGCAATCCAGCAGCTCCCCTTCCTTAGCCACACTCAATCCCACTCTCATCTCACAGCAG
>WNYA01001953.1:0-53952 GCA_019512145.1 Engystomops pustulosus | reverse complement strand
GGAGGATGGAGGACAGGAGGCCACAATATGAGGAGGATGGAGGACAGGGGGCCACAATATGAGGGAGGATGGAGGATAGTAGGCCACAATATGAGGAGGATGGAGGACATGGGGCCACAAAAGTAAAGGGGAGATAAAATGAAAGAGGGGTATTATATGTTGTTGAGTTGCATTATATGTGTCCATGGGGGGAGGGGGTGTTGGGCACAGGCAGGGGGCATTATAGTATGTGGGGGCTATTATATTATGTTTGGAGGTGGGACAAGGGGTGGGACAATGGGCCTGGTTTCTTAATAAAGAGAGGGGCTTTTGTGCCTCTTTCTCTAGCCCAAAAGTTGGGAGGTGTGGAGATGTGTTGCAGACACTTTATAAATACAAGTACAAGAAGTTTGTACTGAAAAGAACGTGAAAAGTCAGACAGAAAACTGGCGAAGGCCTTCAATAAACGTGGACATCCATCCAGAGGTCAGCGTGGGTGCGGGACCTGATCTATTACTACTGGATGGGATGGAGGGGCCTCCGTTCTAGAACTCGCCTCAGTCCACAGCCCCTCCCCTCTGACTACAGGGAGGAGCTATGGGGCAATACAGCCTATAGTACATTGTGGATAATATACAAAGCTCATAAAGGGGGGTTTCTACGTGACCCTGTTTTATAGACGGCCTAATCAGAAGACATCTGAGACCCATCTACTCAACTATCGGCCTATCTCACCACTTCCATTTGCGTAGAAACTCCTGGAACAACACGTCCAACAACATCTGGAACTATCCTCCTACCTTTCCTCCAACTTGTTGACCTACCGTCAGCCAAGAAACCCCCCATTATTCTGCTCTCCTTGACCTGTCCTCATCCTCACCTGCTGCAGGTGCCACGTTCCCGTGGCATGGCTCCTCATACCTCTCCAAGTGGACGTGTCGTGTCCATCACCCTCACACCACCTCTCCACCTCGCTCTCTCTCTCTGTTGGCTTCCCACAAAGCTCTGTCCTGGGATCCCTACTCTTCTCCGTCTACACCTCTGGTCTAGGACTTCTCCCCTAGTTCCCCCAAACTCTGGAATTTTCTACCAAAATTTGTCCCCACCTTCCAAACCTTGAAACGTAACCTGAAAACCCATGTGTTTAGTATTATCTATAGCTCACCTCGTGTCTCCATCTACCCTCCCACATAGATTGGGAGCCCTCACGTCCCTCCTTCCATGTGTTCCTCATCACTGTAGTTTTTGTGTTTTGTACTTTTGCATTTTGTATGTGACCCCCTTCCGGATTGTACAGCACCAGGGATGCTGCTCTATAAATGATAAAACCTGTCGATCTCTAAATCACTTTTGGTCACATCTTGGTATATTCCACCACATGAGCGGATAGTGAAGCCACAACCCCCCCCCCCTCCGCCCCTTCTCTCTGCAGATCATCGCAGCTCATTTCCATCCCGTTGGCCTCCAGCAGTTAAAGTTCACAACCTGCCCCTGTACTGACATCCAAGGGGACGAGGGGACGCACACCCAATCCATCACCGGGGGGGGCTATAAAGTTATATAAGTACTGAACATCTGCATCTCGAGAGCCTCGAGGACAAGAGTTCACCACAATCCCATCACAATGGCCCAAATCCTAGACTAAAAAAACTGCACAGTTTACAAGACGCCTGAGTGCTCGAAATTTACAAATTTTGAAGTAACTAATAAAAATATTTGGCAGGGAAATTATTTTTGTGTTTTCCTAAATGTAGCTGTCAAATTTTTTTATATTTCTTATTAGGCAAGTGCGAGGTCATTTTCGGGGCCAAGAAGAGGTTAAGTGCCTCCCAGGAAAATTAAATCATTCATGACATTAAGCCGGCGCCCCGGACTACATGGCCCACAATGCATTGGGCTTGTGGAGGGAGCGGGATATAAATAAATGGGGTCTCAGGTGGCAGCGCTGGGCTCCGGCCATCTGCCAGGATTGTATTGTATACTGTACGAGGGCAGGGATCGGACATATCGATTATCAGTTATTACGATGTTAGGAGTGCGGGGCCCAACAACACCCCCCACCTTTACCCGCCCCCTCCTGGGAGGCACAAGGGACAGCAGCACACAGGGTAATTGGGCAGTGAGATCATGCCACACATGCAGTAATCTATGAGCTCAGACCCGGCCAATCAAACGCTTCATTGAACGATTAGGATGTCAAGGGGTCACCTGGGTTCTTCATTTAACCCCCACATCATAACGGGGTCTACACTTGTACCAATGTCCTGGTACCCCCCTCTGCCTCTAAGGTGTTAAAAATCAGGAACTCCTCTTCTTGAACATCACAACGCCCCCATTCTGTTTTTGGTTGCGGAGGGTTAAAACTGGTGCCACGAGGGGTACACAAAAAACATGGCTGCCATCAGCACCCTTTGTTCTCAGCGTGACTGCAAGGGATTTTTCCCCAAGGTCCAGCGAAGAAAGGAACAGCAGAAAACAAAGCGAGGAGAAGGGCGCTGGGGACGGGCACCGGATCAGGAAGGGGCACACGTGGAAGTGTTGATATAGTGGGCAGAGGGGGGTGTGGTGGCTACTCGTCTGAACACGCTGCATGCCCAGAGGGGCGCTCCCACCACCCCCTCCCCATGGCACTAGTTGCCGGACATGCTGATGGCCTCCCTGTAGCGCTCGCTGAAGCCATTCATGAAGTCAGGTGCACACAATTACTGTCTAGACAGTCACCGGGGAAGGAGCCGCTCTGACATCCCACCGGGGATACTTACCGCAGCCGTGCAGCGCCTCGTAACGAAGCAGCCACCACCAGCACCACGTGCTGCGCTCGCCCATAAACACACACATTATTTATTAACATCCCTCGTTTACACAGCAGCAGCGGGAGGGGGGCAGATACTTACAGATGTCTAACATGCAGCAAGATAGACGAAGGAGGAGGAGGGGGTGTGTACAGGAAGGATGTGCGCCGGTCCGGGCAATGCTCCACACTGCA
The DNA here is from genome assembly GCA_019512145.1 of Engystomops pustulosus. Taxonomy (NCBI): domain Eukaryota; kingdom Metazoa; phylum Chordata; class Amphibia; order Anura; family Leptodactylidae; genus Engystomops; species Engystomops pustulosus. The sequence continues at coordinate 50,987 of WNYA01001953.1, read as the reverse complement.
CCTTGTGGGTCACAGCACAGAACGGTATCACATCCTACGATCTGTTTCTGGAAAAGCTGGGTGATAACCAATATGTCTGACATTGCAGATGTTTCGCATTATTTGTGACATGGAGGATATGGTGACACTATATATGTGAAACAGACTGTCAAGTACACCACGCTCCAAACCATAGTGTGACCCGGTATAAGATGTGAAGGGATCGTACTCGAGGTGTGACAATGCCGGTCCTTTGCAATCTAGGAGCAGACGTGGACGCCCTGATTGATAAGGCCCTCAGTAAGATTCAGGTCTAGAGAACATGAGGACCAGTCAGTTCCACCAATGTAATCATCCAAAAGCTTCCGACACACACAGGGGCGCCAAGGGTGGACCTGCCAATACTGGGCAATATAGGGAACCGTAACGTAGGTGGGTGGTGCTGGGTGTGATCACCGGTCCCCTGCTGGAGGTGAGGCCGCTGTGCCATCATCTCCTCATGTAATGGCCCATGCCCTGGTTTCCTGGAAATGCTGAAGCACCCGTGCTCTCCAGGTACCACCATACTACCAGTGGTGACAGAATTATCTCTGACCACCACTATTCACGAGTGTCTGACTGCTCTACAATGTCACTTTCATCTCCACCAGAGCTAGAGACACGGATTCCCAATCACTTCTGCTTCCTGACTGTACAGTGATATCCCGGGAGTGTCACTGTACTGTAATGCCATAGTCCAGCAGTGTATTCATACCCCAGGACTGTGGCAGAGACAATGACCTGTGTTTGTTTCTTTCCCACGGCTACAGGAGCCACATGGCTGACAAGCCTCAGTTTTCTGAGGTGTCGTAGCCAGGTTTATTGCTGTGGCTTTAATTACTACACTTATGTGTTGTGTGTATTGCTGTACAGCTATGGTGGATCTCCGGGGTATAACATTTGGCTTTGCCTATCCAGCACCGCACTGGTGAAGTATGACCCAATGACTGGTACACCCCTGTGTGGCAGGCTCTATCTCAGGGAATCCCTCGCCACCAATTGGGGGTCTTCAGGCTTCTTGCATGGAAGTGATAAGGTTTCAGGAGGATCCATAGTCTTACACAGACTTCATCCAGAATGACTGCCACGTAATTCACTACAAAGCTTGGATACCACCATTCATTTTTGGGCGACGTGGGCACTTGTATCGCGGGCTGATCAGCATTGGTTACTCCTCTCTACTAGACAAGACTATTGTGTGCCAAAACCAGTCCACTGATGCTGGAGTTTTGCCATATTGCTATACTCTTACTACGACTGAACTGTAGCCACTTGTATCTGCGACGCCTTTGTCCGTGCCAGTGTCTACCTACCGCTCAGCTCTGGGAGATGCAATACAGTAGCAGCAGGTCCCTCTGCCTATGTCCAAGACTGGAATGTTGAATGTATACATTCACCCTCCTCCGACAGAGAACCTAAAAGATAAATATAAGGGAGATAAAGGGGTTAATTGGGGGTTTGTGTTTAAATTGTCCTGATTATCAATTACCGCTACGTTATGAAAATGTTAACGGGTCTAACGGGTCTGGCATTTTTTATTGCATCGGTCTACCCATCCTTATATCACTATTATTTTCTAACGTCTTTGTGATGTTTCCACCAGCGACACTCGAGCCCCGAAGAGAATTTCTTGCTATTTGGGGTGTGTATAGTGAGGGTGGGCCATTCGCGGGGAAAGGGCTGCATCTATTTTGGTCTCGGGGTGTGTAATGAGATACTCGGTGTCATTAGACTGCGCCGGTGCTCGCAGGTTCTTGTCCCAGGAGGGGGAAACACCTGCCAGGTTAATTTGCACTGACGCTGCTGGAATTCCCAGAGAGACGCGGTGGAGACAGGAGTCCTGCATAACAGGGGGTCTCTGCGGGGAGATTAAGGAGCCGTAATCTGTGTGAGCAAACACGGGCGAAGGAGAGCGGCGGCAGAATCACGACAGACATACAAGTACCCAACGAGTCCCATACACTGAATATACACAAGGGGTTAATGAGACGTCAATCTTTTTGTTTCTTATAATGTTTTTGTTTTTTCTTTACTGCATGTCTGTGACAAAAAAAGTTCAGTTCAGTTCCGGTTGCTCAGTGTTCGGGCCGGACGTTGCAGCCAACAAACACTGGTTGACACATCACACTCACATGTGTATAAGGGGCGATGCGAGATCCATCTACAGTTTGGTTCTGTATATAAAACTCTGCTTTATGGTGATTGACATAAAATAGCTGAAAGGCTTTGGTGTCAGAAATGGCAAATCTGTGACAAAACCAACGGGAATAAAAACATTTCAAACAGCGTGAAGCTTGGTCGACGCGTCGGCTGGATTTACCGACTTGAATGAACCTCAATCAGCCAAACCGAGCTCAGCAAATAAGTTCAGTTCAACCGAGGGTGATGCCACACATGGTGTTTTGAACCCGTTTTTGGTCTGTTTTTAAGCAGTCCGTCAAAAAACGCATGGGTTTTTTGAAAACGCATGCGTTTGTGACCCATTTTAATTAAGATAATTGGTAAAACCTGTCAAAAACGGATGTGTTTTCACAAAATGCATGCGTTTTTTGACGGACTGCTTAAAAACGGACCAAAAACGGATTCAAAACGCCATGTGTGGCATCACCCTGATTCAGGTTTGGGCCGACGAACAGCTGTAAACTTGGCCACGTGAAACAGCTCAACCGTACAAATATTTGCCAGAAATCAAATACTGTATGTGGGTACAATTATATCAATGGGGCTTATTTACTAAGGGTCGCAGATAGCACTTTTGTCGGACTTTGATAGGTATTGACAGATATTGGGGCCGATTTACTTACCCGGTCCTGTTGCGATCCAGCGGCATGTTCTCTGTGGAGGATTCGGGTCTTCCGGCTATTCACTAAGGTAGTGCACCCGACGTCCACCAGGTATCGCTCCTGCGCTGAAGTCCATCGGAGTGCACTGGAGTTCACCAACCGTTGCTGGGTGCAGGTAAGTGTGTGTCAAGCGACTATTTTTCCGAATCCGTCGAGTTTTCTGACGGCAACGCCCTGTCCCGTGCGTGCCAGTGCCGATGCGCCACAATCCGAGCGAGTGCGCCAGAAACCCGGGGCAATTCAGGGAAAATAGGCGGAAAACGGTAATATTCAAGTAACCCGACGGAAAAACGCGATTCGGGCCCTTAGTAAATGACCCCCATTGTGTTGCACGCCATCGGATTGTGGCGCAGCTGCGTTGCTTTCAAAAACCCCTGTTAAATGCGGCACAAAACGGAAATAGTCAGGAAACCCGACGGAAATGCGGTCCGCGGACCCTTAGTAAATGTGCCCCATGTCTCCTGACTTGCTTATAACTTGATGTCTTGAACCAAAGTTTCCGTACAGCGTAGACTCACGGGGCGCTCCAGCCAGTGGACAGGTGTCCGGAAAATTAATTTTTTACAAATTTTATTTTCTCATTGGATATGATAAAAGCCACAATACTATTCCGTCATTCTATGCAGGTTATAGATTCACAACCATCGTGTTATTTGTGCCGTGATATATTTCTACACTTTTTTATTTTTGTCCTTTTTTGTCTTCCTTTAGAAACTTTTAATCACAGACTGAAAAACAATGATTTCCTATGAGAGGAAGCAGCATCTGCTGCATGTACTCGCGGGAGAGGGGGTCCTACCCCCCACCTCTTAACCCTTCTACTGCCAGAGAATGGATCACAGTGGGGACCTATCACCTCACGCTGCGAATGATTATCCCGAGCCAAGGAGGTAGCACGCTGGTGACCTGTAATGGTGACCAGTCAGCAGCTGCTGTGAGGTGACAGACGCCCCCAAAGCCCCCGAGATTTCCACATGAATGGAGAAGCTGCCGATTCATGCATCAGTGCCATGCTACATAATAGGGCAGGTCTGCCACTCAGGAGTCTAGGAAAGCAGGGTGGCAACTATTAAAGGGAATGTTATAGCCTTATCATGGAATACTCCATGCCACTTACCTCAGCTATTTGTCAGTGTTATCTCTGTATGGGGAAGAGGGGTGACAACCAAAATGGCTGCAATAAAAGATGAGAGGACATATAAATATTGTAAAAACAAAGCATACTTGCATTACTGGCAGCCATGTCAGGGTTTGCCCCAATATACAGTACAATGCAGCGCACCCAGTGACATCACTTGTCCCAAGAGAAGTGAACTGAAAAACTAGCTCAGTCCTCTATATCGGATGGATGACAGTAAGATGACTCACTGGGAGGCGAGGACGAGCCGTCTGATTACATGTCCATTAAATATTGAATCTGCTGATACATACCTCGCAGTGGCTGGCAGGATGGTGATGATGTCATCCCCCGGAGGGTGACATCATCAAGAGAAAGAAAACACACAAACCAGAAATGAGATCAGATAGTAAATATAAAACACAGACAAAACTCTGCCCCATGTTATTTCAATCCCCCTCATAAACCGTATCTACATCCCAACATCAAGTCCCCTCAATCCAACTCTCTCCGACCAATCCGGAACCCCGAAATCTACCGAATCTTAGAAATGTACCTCACTTCTAAACCTTCACACACACTACATTTATCATCTCCCCCTCCTCATCCATCATCTCATCAGTGGCATAACTAGAAGGCGATGGGCCCCAGTGCAAAGTCTGTGCCCCCGACTATAATGTAGGGTTTATAGTAATAGTCTTCTCATATAGGAACGGGCCCCCTAAACCTCATGGGCCCTAGTGTGACCGCAACCTCTGCACCGCCTCAAGTTACGCCCCTGCATCTCATCATATCCCTAGTACAACACCTTGATATGTCCCCCTCAGTAATCCCAGTGCTCCTCATGGTCTCTACCTCTCCACATGCCTTGACTTCCTCCTCACCCTCATACCATCCCTTCTCATTGCCCCTAAGCCACCATTACTACTTTCCCTAAAAATTTTACCTCACATTTTACTCGGCCTCCCCATTCATCCTCCATTTTGTGACCAATTTACTGCCCCATCTTCTCTTTTACCCATAGGAGTTTGTAACAGTACGGCTCCATGATAACAGCTTCATGTGTGACAAATCTGAAGCAATTCTTGGCCTCTCATCGATGTGTGACATCTACAGCCGACCATACGCGGCCGCATTTTGTATTCTGATGTGACATGACTTATATAGATTTACAATTGTCTTCTCATTGTACGGCATAAATCACAGAAAAGACTCAGACATGAACCCAAATATCCCTGGACGCTGTGACACCCAATAACACCCAGACCTCAGTTTTACTCAGATCCCTCGAGAACAACTCACCCACATCCTGACTCCTTCCACCCACTCTGGACCCCCAAAACCTCCAAAGCCAAGTAATGTACCTCACATCTGGCCAAATACACCTTCATCTGAAAGCAAATCACCACAAAACCCACAACCACATTGTAACGTGCAACAAAACAATGGTTTCTGAGGCAGTTTTACCGCCAACAAACATTCACAGGGCCGTAAGGGGGACCTATATACACCGTATATATGTCCCCCATAGACAGCAATGGGCGCACGGCACCGCCCAGGAGGGGTACAGTGCAGCACATGTGTGGCACCGTACAGTTCCATAGCTGGGGAAAAGATAGGACATGTCCTATCTTTCCCCGTAATACGGCGCCATGCCCAATGTTTCTCTAAGGAGAGGGGCGGGGGCTAGTGGCGCTCACCCCCTCCTCCTCTCCTGGGCGCGAACATGTGCCCACCGTTCTATGGTACGACGGGCACACTGTTGTGTGAATGTAGCCTAAGTATCAGAGGTGAGTGGACCCAATGGACGGGAAATACGTTAAATTGACGCCCCTGGCAATTAGTCACAGCTAGGTTTGGCCACTGAATTCATTGGAGCACAGATTTTTTTAAATTTGTCTGAAAATTTTGCCTTGTGAACATAAACTTGGTGGATGAGCAAACTGGATGGTTGGGCTAAACGCCAAACCCCACCATCGGGTCCGCTCATCACTACTGTGTATATGTTCACAAGGCAGAATTTTCACACAAGTCTGTGCCCCCATGTTTTCAATGGGAATCCACGCTGCCTTCACAAAGTGGCAGATTTTTGTTGAACGTGGTCTCACACGCAGCATTTGTGTTGCATTGTGAAATGCAATGCAAACGCCATGAGGGAGGGGCTTGCCCGATCGCAGACGTGTTTATCTATGGAACCGCTTGCGACGGGGAACAAGCTCCACGTGTTTGGTAAATAAACAATGTAAAACGCGTGATGCTTGTTACTGGTCGCATCAGTATCATACTGTCCGTCCCTCGCAGCACTTGCGCTGTTTCAAAATGCTACACAAAAGCTGTGTGTGAACGCGGCCCGAGGACATGAAATCTTTCAGATGTTATTAAAGGGATTGTCCTTGGGAAATATTCCGGTTGAGGGGATTTGGGTAAAGGATGAATGGACGTTGCACGGAGGCACGAAATGGATCAGCGACCCCGGTCTCTGGATGGACCGCGAGTCAGATCCGTGAACAGTGTAAGTCGTAGTCAGAACCGCAACTGCACGAATCCCAAATACCTGCTAAACTAAAGACTTTTTCTCCTCCCAACCTAAAATCTGATCAGTAGCAGACATCCCCCACAGCTTACAGCCCCCCCCCAATGCTATACATCTCCCCCTCAAGTCCTGATAGCCCCCCAAACTGCTGATAGTCTCCCCTCATCCCATCCCCCATCCTGTCAGCCCCCACTAAACTTCAGCTTTCACCCTCTGAAAACTTATCTCCCTCTCCCATAGCACTGCCCCCCGCCTCCTGTTTCATCAGTCTGACTACAACTCCCAGCATGCCCCGGGATGTCTGTCATGGAGCAGGCAGGGAATTTCAAACAAAAGAGTTTCCCCGCACGCTGCTGCTGCTGGGCGGAGCCTCGTGTGGTCTCACCCCGGAGAGGCGGAGCTGGGCGGTGCAGGAGGAGGGCAGAGGAGGAGCCAAGCCGTGAAGGAGGAGGGGCCGAGCCGCGCAGGGGGAGGAGTGAGGAGGAGCTGCGCGGGGCAGGGGGAGGAGTAAGGAGGAGCTGTGCAGTGCAGGGGGAGGAGCAGTGCAGAGCAGGAGGAGCTGTGAGGGCAGGATCAGGAGGAGGATACACAGTCTCCCAGCCTCCTCCCTCCTCCTCCTCTCCCACTGTCTCCCTCTCTCTCTCTCTCTCCTCTGGTTCCTCTCTCTTGCCCCTCTTCTTTGTTCCCTAGCCTTTGTTAGCCATGCCTAGCCTGGTGGTATCAGGGATGATGGAAAGGAATGGGCATGGCATGGCAGACCTCACCAAGGACAGGGTGCTGGAGGATGACAGAGCCCTGCAGATTGCCCTGGACCAACTCTGCCTCCTGGGTCTGGGGGAGACAGAAGAAGACACCAACAACAACAACAACAGCAGCAGCACCAACAGCTCCAGCAGCGGGCAGCACCCCCAAAAATCTGGGGAGAGCAAGCTGTGTGCCCTGTACAAGGAGGCAGAGCTGAGGCTGAAGAGTTCCAACACCACAGAGTGTGTGCCAGTGCCCAGCTCCGAACACGTGGCTGAGATTGTGGGCAGACAAGGTGAGCTCTCTCCTTTGTCTCCATCATTGCAGCATGTGGGGGCACCTGGGGGTAGCCCCTGCCACACACCTACCTACCTGGGGGCAGGGGGGGGGGCTTTGTCTGGACTCCAGACAATACACAAGTGACACATGCTTTGCTTTGTTTGCTGTCTGATACATTGTAACAACATCCTGTACCTGCCACTATTTGGGTTTTGGCTGTATTGTAACCTGCCCCCTCCCCCACTGCGCCCTCATAAACAAAGGCTTGTCAAAAAACTTCATATCAAAGTGTGTATTGTTGTCGAGGACTCGCGGTCCTTTTGTTTGGGGATGTTGTCACCTACACTCACACACCCCCTTGCGCTGGCGCGGGGGGATCCCATCGTCTCTGTCGCATCCCTGTCCTTCTGTCCCTGTTTATATTATTTTGGGTGTTGAGGTGTTGGCACAGATGGGGGTGTGGGGGTGCTGGGTGCTGTGTTTGGGGCGGTAGGGGGTGTTTGATGCCTTCCATGTGGCAGGGGTAGTTGGCGTGATCCTTTTGTTGTCTCGGCACTCTCTCCATTGTCTCCGGCATGTGGGCACTTCCTGAGAGATGATGTGGGAAAAGTTTATGTAAGGATACGCTGCTGCAGTCTGTCTGTGCAGAGCGTACAGCCGCCAGTGTGCACTCGCTTGGGGTCGTAAGACTTGATGTCCCTTTGGGTATTGTGGACTATGTTGATGCTGTAGACGACATTCACGCTACCCGAGATTGTCGCCTTTGTTTAGGAGTCATAAGTGCTGATGGTTGGAGGGAAGACGGGAGGGGGGGTGGGGGGTAAGTGTCCAGGAAAGGGACGATGATGTTCCTCGATGACTATGGGACCCGCACAACTTCCTTGATTATCATGTGATTCATCTGTGAGGAGTTGGGTGAAAACTTGTGAAGGTTGTTATTGTAGGGAGCACACGGACGCCTGGAGCCTTATTTTTGAAGCCAGGCTTTTGTTCTCTGCTATAGGGATTAGGGGAGGACTTGTCAGGGTTAAAATGATACCACACCCACCTCCCTGCACACAAGCGTTCCCAATGAGGATGTTTAGGGATGTATGGATCCCACACTACCAAATAACACGCTCACATGGGGCAAAATACTAAATGTTCTTCTGGAAAGGACACCATAGGGTGGTATTTGTTGTCTGTATGAGGACAAGACCCGCAGAGCTGGCACTTTGTAGTAGATAACCCCAAACAGACTGGTCGACAAATAACCATTGCAACTCCTGGAACACATTCGATCCAAAATTTAGCACAGGCCTTTTGTGCTCATGTGGCTGGGACTCTGGGAGTCGGAGAAGTTTTTGGTGGGTGTGTGCAGGAGCTGGAAACTCTCTCCAGCCCAATTCTTCTAACGCTTTATCTGTCGATGCCTTTATCCAAAGCCAATCTTCAGAATCAGGATGCAGAACATCAAGGTTATCTTGAGAATCCGGGCCTCCGTGTAAATAAATTGGGTTAGGGATTTCCAGTAAAAAATGTTTTTGAGATTTTAATGTTGGGCACCGGACAAAGGTTTTAAGTAACCTTTACCCTCTGCAGATAGCCATTAGTATAGCATGGGGGCTGCAGCAGTGAGTGCCTTGTTCTTCGGACCCCTCATCCCCACCCCCTTAACTAAAAACCTGCCTTTCCTACAGTGATAAATGATATGACATCACCATAATATTCGCATTGTCCTTTGTGATGTTTTGGAGTTCATTGTGTGTAAGGGACACTTTATGCTTCGGGGTCATCATGACTGGGCACCTAGAGTCTGAATTTTGGCTTTCTTTATGTTGGTGGCTTTGTGAAATTTCGTCATACTCCCATCTGCTTCTTTGCGCACACACCCACTCGAAAAAAACTACCTTCTATCTCTTGATCCTCAAAAAAGGTCTTGGTCCTAACATGAATATCGTAAGATTTTGACTAAAACTCGCTCCATAAACTTGAAATATCGCCCACGAGACCTGTCAAGTTGGGTCTTTGTTCGGTGGTGCACGTGTTATCGTTATGGTTGTAATTAAGCGCACTTCCTTCTTTATATGGCCAGAGCTTGTTCCAAAAAACATCCCACCCCTGATCCTACCACAAGGAGGCCTGGGGGATGATATGGGAGATGGCAGTGGGTACCAAAACACAAATGAACCATGGCCACCATGTGTTCGAGACAGAGGGTGCTACAACAAAGCCTGCCCGCTCGTTATGTAGTGCAGACAGCGTGTCACGAAACTCTCGTAGTAACAGAGATTATTTGTGTGTCTCGTTTTCAGTCGTTGTGTCTCGGAAATGGCTGTGAGATGGGGAGAAGAGAGGGTGGAAGACGAGTTGTAGGCACTTGTCAAATGATGCTACTGCCAGTGGTGGAGATGATCTGTTGTGCTAGACTAGAAGGCATTGTTCTTTATGAGTCATTATTATCATGTTTGGTCAGTTTTGTGATGTGCATTCTTAAATTTTCACGCCTGCGAGGCACCAGCCAACCTTTGTGTGATGGTGCAGCATGCTCTAGTGCAGGAAGTGAGGTTTTGCAGGCTCTTTGTCTGGAGAAATATAGACTTTTTTTTTTTCCTTCTGCACATGTGCTGCAGAAATTGTCCCAGCTTTTGTCTATAGGATCAACAACAAAAAAACTCTCCACCACGCTGCATATCTGTCCGCCGTCCAGTCGCCACTTGGGTTTCATTCCAAGAATGAGCGCAGCAGGAGACTAATTTCAATAATTCATCTCCAAATCTTCGGAACGATTAGCTCCCCGGGAGGATGTGTAGAAGTTAGTGGTGGCCATGCTTCAGAGCAGAGCCCAAATACATAAAGCAAGACCTGCCACTTGTGAACAAAGGGTCCATGGAGATGTGTATTATCTGGAATCCAAAAGTGTTGCAAGGTTCTTCGGAACTCTCCGAAGTGGGTGTTCTGTTAACCCTGTAGTACCTGTAGCCCTTTTATTTCCACGGAAGGTTCCGATCAGGAGCCACATCTAGGTTTCTATTTATTTGATGTATCAAGTCTACTGAAATTGACCGTTTCCTGACAGCTATTGGGTTATTAAGTATGTTTCGTTAATGGCCTTTGTTGTGTTGCGCCCCTGACAATCAGACAATAGATAGAACTTGCACCATTTTTTTTTCCTAGCGGGCGAAATGCGCAGGTTGTGGTGAAAACAGTTAGGGGGGTGTGGTCCTTATTTTACAGTCGCGAAGAGAGCCATGCGTGTTTCTAGGAAGGCATTGCAGAGGAGAGCAGCAGACGTTTCGAAAAACTGAAGGGGTGGGGGGGGGATGCTATTTCTCCGATTTCTCAGACTCCTCTATGGATTTAAAATTTTGTAAAATTTTTGAAAATGCTTTCTCTTCTTATTGTAATTTTTTGGGGGGGAAAGCAAGTCACGAAGAGGCACAAATCATTTTTTTTGTTATTGTTTTTACCGAATAATATAGACTTGTTGATGGTGCTCGGGATGGGTAAAAAAAAAAATCTTGGGAATGACAAGATGTCTGTTATCTCGAGAATCGATTCCTGGGTGGGTGTGACTGTGTCATGGAACACATCCGTAATGAAGACTTTATTATGGGGTACAGATTTTATTTTTGTGATTCCAAATATAGGTAAATTTCTGACTTTACATATCTCAAGCAGCCCATTACAAGAGACCCAGTGCTGCCGGAAGATTTAGGGGTCGGGTTGTTACGATTTTACCATTGGAATGCTTGTTCATTGTAAATTTTCATAAAAATGAATGAACTCTCTTTTGCTATTCTATTCCGAATTTTCCAGCATTGGCATGCACGTGGTTTGGCGCTGCGTCTATAGATCTTAATGACTCTCTGCGGCACCCCCTTAGAAACCTAGATCCTATCAGTCATCTCCCTGATAGGAGGATCTTGCTATTGGTGACTGAAATGGGGCGGTGGCACGGCGGGGCGTGGTGATGGTTGGCATCGGCATACTCACGCGGTCAATGGAGCAGGCGCAGTGTTGGTAAACACACAGGACTCTTTGGCATATAATGACATGTTAATGGGAAGGTGTCGTGACTTTTACCACCTTAATGTTTTGGAGTTTAGACCTTTGTTAGACCACTTCAGCTTTACTCTTCTATGGTAGATTATCTTTAACGTAATAGTGTTAAAACATTTTTTTAAGATTTTTTTTCTCAGAACGTTGTAGATTTTGATCGGTTGGCTTCATTGTTCTCATATTGTCTTTCGGAAATGTTCAATTAACTATTGTGCTCGGGAGGTTTGGATTAAGTATATTTCAACATTGGAATACTCTGCAAAGTTATCCCTTTTTAATTTTTTTTGTGGACCCCAACAGGGAAGCCAATATCTGAGTACAGGACATCTGGTGACTACAACTTATCTTTCTGCCATATGAGACATTCGAGCATCTGGTCACTGCGCTATCTTGATCACATGGGATATAGTTACTTGGGAAGGGATCGGCGCACAGAGCCGATGGGCTGTGCCCACTTCTGTGACAAGGGGCCCTTGTTGACCCTTCCTATTGTTCTTCAGGAGACTTTAGTATTATTTTTTCTTTATCTCTGCGTCATGGCTGGTTGAGTCAGTCAATGAATAGGGCACTTGATCAGAAGAATTGGGATCATTGAGTAATAATACCAGGATGGTCAAAACCACAAGAGATAATCATGCATGATCGTGATAGAGTGACTTTGATCTTCTCTGTTGGCCGTTCGGTGAAACCTCTCGGGTTCCTTGGTGAGGCAGAGGTAGATTGGTGACATGACACCCCATTCAGTGTTTTATAATAGGAGAGCTAAAGGAAATTTATGGTAAAAGTCTTGGTTTTTTCTAGACAATAAAATGTGTTCTGGACCCATAGGTGCGTAGTAGTCACCATCCGTAAGATTGACTAGCTCATGACTTGCTTCACTGAGATGGTTAAGAAGGGCGCTTATTAGCTGGGCACATCTGTTTCCCAAAAGCAAAATATAAAGATATATACAATATTAGGATACTTCTTTGTTGTGCAATGGGCAACCCCACCCTTTCTTTCCCCAACACTCGCCCACCTCCCCTTCCCGTCACCCTCTCATATCCATCTCTCGGTGATCTTTGGTTGGCTGCGGGCCAGCCCTGTGTAAAGCCAATTTTAGCATTTAAGAATGACTCGTGGAGAAGTATTTTCAACCTGCATCTATTAGCATGATGGTGTCAAGTCAATTGGCACCTACATTGGCCCATGCATGTCCTGTGCATGACTGAATGCCAGGGTGATTGGAAATTACAGTCCACACTCTTCATACCGATGACCTCTTTATCAGTCTATTAACTCGGTGGATAGAATTGGTGCCTTATAGTTGAAACTGGATTATACCAGAGTAGGGGTGGCGCGGGTGGGGTGGGGGGGTTTCAAATGAATGACGGACATGAACTTGTTGGAGCATAGGAGCTAGGAATAAAGTTGCTTCAGCTTCTTTTGCCAGATGTCCAAAAACTTGACTTGCACTGGATGATTCCGATCACTGTCGGACATCTCTGGTAGACATGCATGCTCAGCTATGACTGCGTTAGTGGTGTTGAAATTCAGCCCTTTCCCCCTTTTGACTATTCCCAACTTTGAAAAGGCCCAAATTTGTTTAATACTCATTTGTTCACAACCAGTACAGTAACACGTTATTTTCTTTCGTAATACTACAAAATGGGCCCAATGTGGTGTATGGGCCACGTGCCACCCGTAGGGTTTCCAGGGTGGAGAGGTACGGAGCTATAGCGTACAGCTCGGGCACTTTGTCTCTCCTATGGGGTGTGCCAGAATGAGGTGAATAATCAGTAGGGTGACATTGTTATGTCGTCCATTATTATGTCTGTGTTCCTTTAAACCCCTTTCGAAGCTTCAGATTAGGACCCTTTTTCGCTCGCTGTAGATAATCTCTTGGCTTAATATTTTGAAGAAAATGCATTTTTTAAAGGGATAAGCTCCATTCTGGGCCTCATGGCTCATATATCTTGCAGTAGATTGTGACATGTCTGTTCAGGACTTCTTACATCTATTTTTTTTTTTCAGCAGAAGCTTGCTTTAGGGCAATTGCCTTTTAAGTCTGAAGAGTTGAGTGTACAATAATGGGGTCTCTTATGAAGCCAGAAAACTTATCTATGACAGCAGGAACTTGTGGTTTAATTATTTTGCCTGAGTAATAGATGTGGGAATGCTGGGTGACATCTGCACATACAGTGTTTGCCGTATTGGACTTATTGAGAATGACTAAGTAGAATTTTGTACATCTTCCCAGAAGAGGGCGACTTCAGGCCTTACGTGTAGGCCTAATGGATTCTGCCTGTGTATGTCAGCTGTGCCCATGCATTATCTTGGAGGGGAGGAGGATGTCTTATTGTTTTGTTTTTTAATTGTAATTATTGTATTATAATAGACATTGTAGAACTCAAGAAACTCAACGTAAAGTTAAGACTAGGGATAACGTTTGACCAAATGGTCATTTACTTGGTCTATGAATATCCATCGGCTAAAATTGGGTGCATGTTCTGAATGGGGTGTTGGTGAATTATGCCAAGGACACGTTGGACCACAGATTATCAGGGCCGGCAAGGTAGGCCGCATAAACCTATGATTGCCCATCAGTCACACCAAAATTGGCAGGTTGGACAAAGTTTATATATAGTTAATGGCCACCTTTTTTGTTTTATATTGCTGGAACCAGAGTTAGGCCTCATGCAGACAATCATTTTTTAAACATCTAGCATACAGTGCCATGTCTCTCTATGTGCTCATGCAAAAGGCCGTGGTTTCTAAAAGCCCCACGCATGACCCAACTGCTTGGGCCAAACGTGAGACGTCCCTCAACCAAGTAACCACCGTCCCCTTGTTTGCTGCCCGAGCTCGCACCACGGTAATGTACATGGGGCTTTAGTCAGACGGAGCTAAATTTGCTGTGTCATGTCTGGTTGCTTGGTCTTCACTGCCTTAACAACCACAGTGATATGATGGCACAACTGTAGTGAGTAGTCTGGCTCAGTTTACTCAGGTGAACTGGTTGATAGAACTTAAAAGGATTGTTCAGTAACATTGTCAAGTTATCCACTGGATAGGGGATAGGTTTTTGATAGATGGTGGTCCAAGTGATGGGCCTTTTATGGATCATGAGAAAAGGGGTCTGTTGTTCCCCCTAAAGAATAGATCGGCAGGTCAGATCCAGCTGCTTTGTTCATTTGGGGTACAAAAAAACCTTGTTCTTGTGAATAATGGAGGTCCTACTAATTGGGATCCCCCAGTCCTCGGGAAAACTTGATTTTTTTTACTTCAGTGCTTGGACAGCCGCTTCATGTCAACAGGATTTATGCAAAATTAAATGATGGTTAAGGCCCTTTTAACAGGACAATGGTTCCATTCGGCCCTTCTTGTCTCCACCTATTTTATTTTAATGAGTTGTGTATAGATGACCAGTTATATTTATTAGTGCTCTTTTCTGAACCTTGAGATGTTTGACGTGAAGAGTATTTCATCCATTCCTTTATTAAGGGAGCAGAGGACAGGTGTGAGGGTGGTGACATTACATTTTGGCCATCACCTCCTATACCTGAAGTGTATCACCGAGGCCTGAAGGCCAAAGGACCTGTCACGTTTGAGATTCTCCGGTCCCTTGGAGATACTATGCCAAGGAGGTCAAATAATACTGCCGTTTTTGTATCATCTCGGACAACCCCTTTAATAAAAGGAAGATGATATGGGACATATGCTGCTGTTGACACAGCTTGTGATGTACGGTCTTCCATATGTGTTGTACATATGGATATAGACACACAGTGTGTGCAATGCCAGTCCTGTCCCATTCGCACAGCCTTGGTGAGATTCTAAGAAATCCTTTGTGGCCGTCCCTGGCCCCCTCGCACGCCCTCCCCAGAGAATGAGGCCTTTTCAGAAGGGATTAATTCAACCTTCTTGCAGCAAGTGAGACTCTCGGGCCGTTACAGTTAACCTGTTCGTGGCCCAGCTAGCCAGCGGCTAATCTGGGATTCCCTTTCTTTTTCGGACATGTAGGGTTAAATCCAAAATTAAAAAGGGTGAATGGGCGAAAGTACCTGAACCTTGTCTAATTTTACCATTCTATCATGTGTGTTGGTTTGTAGTTCGACCCCCATGAAAATGAAAGTAGGGAGGGTGTGGAAGTCGGCCATTTTGTGGTCATTTCCCAATATTTAGGGAAATTTAGGTTTTGGGTTTTTTTTTAAGATGGTTAAAATTCCAAAAATTTAGGGCATCTTTGTAATTTGTTGCTGGCTCGAACCAGTGTTTAGAGCAATGCAGCTTGGCAATTAGTGTCCTTAATGTGATGTCATGAAGATTTATTACAGGCACAAAATGGCTTCCTCTACTGTGTGCAAATAGCCAACGGGCCTGAGTTTAATACATTTTTACTAAATTTTGCTCCCACTTCTCAATTAAGAATTTTTTGGGGAACTATCAATTTATTTTTAAGTTGAAATTTAATAGGTAAATTCCATGAAATACAATTTTTAAAAAAATCCAAATTAGCCTTTCCTCAGAAAAATTGTGTATTTTTGTGGAGGATTCATAGATATTTTTTTTTCATCCACAAAACATAAATCCTTAGCATTAGTTTGGTCATTGTAGAAGAGCTAACGTTACTATCCATCAAAGGTGGAGTAGTGACCTCATAACTATTGCTGGTTCCAGAAGTTTGTCGATTTACATGTTCTACTTATTTAGAGATTTTTTTTATGTTTTTTTTTGTCTCAAGTAGAATATACCCCCTGTTGGGTGCTTAAGGTCTACTGTTTTGAGAGGAGGTCTGCCAAAGCTGATTTTGGTTGACCACAATTCATGTGGAGCCGAAAACCTATGTTAAAAATAGGAATTTGTAGTATTTTTGGATGAATCAAGAAACAATAACCTGATCGCCACTTTGGTGGTTTCGGACAATCGTTAGAACATCTGATTTTTTTTATTGTAGTTGAGGATTCTGTTTACTATGGGTCAAGAAGTCCCAATGACACGTGCAAAATAATTGGACAAGTTTATGAATGTTGTGTTTGAGATTCGAGTTTATGAGGCTGATTTTATGAGGGTACGGGGACAAGCATCAGACCCTCCCCCTTTTGAGGGGTGGTGACAACCCTTATAATAAAAACCTTGAGGCTTTTAGTAGACTATTAAAGCAGACTTAATTTCCTAGAGAGCAGAGACCCTTGTGAGACGGCCAACAATGTGCGCTTTGTTTGCTCTTGGAGAGACCTAGGCAGTGTTCTGGGTAAAGGGAGGGTGGTGTTGCTAGATTAATAGCCCCCCATAGGCTGGGTCACTGTGTGCACCTATTTGTTAACCTCTTCTCCACCATGTAGAGCCTTTTCTGGCTTTTGTCTTACAAGTCATTGGGTTTGGTGTACAATAAAGTTTAATATCCTCGCATTGTGACACCGACATTATATTTAGGTTTTTTTTTTCCAGTGTCTTTATTCTCCCTATATTTTATCTCACTCTTGGCCAATGTAGCTGCTGTTTTTCTTGTGCCATCTGTCACTTGTCATATTTTTCTGCCTTTGTCATATGGTGGCTTTATGTTGTGCCTTTACGGTAATTGGGCCTTGTAAATTTGTGAGCCTTCTAGTTCTGATATTTTGGCAGCCTGTCCCCCTCCTATGTCTTGACCTTGTTTCTTTATTGTTCTTTAGCCTTGTTCAGTCTTCTCGGTTTGTTGTGTTGCCCCATCTCAAATCTGCCTCCTCTTTTTGTTTTAGCCATGACGTGCCCAGCTGACAAAACAATCTGCCTTCTCTTCCATGGCCATTTTGTAAGGTGTAAATATTCGGCTAAAGGTCATGAAATGGTAATGGTTACAAGCCATGGGAAATTTTCATCTAGTAACTAGATCTTTCAATAGAAGGAATCTTCATAGGAGAATCTCTGAATCCTTGAGCCGTTTTATTGACGAAAATGTCCATGGCTGTGTGGGCCAGTAAGTTTCCTTCCAGCGAATCCCCCATCCAGTATTGTCCTTGTTGAAAACATCAGCCTACTTTGTTACTCTTCTACTTGTATGTTCAGTTTGCTCTCTAAAGATTTATGTATCTTTGATATTTGTGGCTTATATGACTTAATTTTTTTTTTCAGTTTCAAGTAGTTTTTCTAAAATAGTTTTTTCTTTCTTTTTAGGCTGCAAAATCAAAGCACTGAGGGCAAAAACAAACACATACATAAAGACTCCAGTTCGAGGAGAAGAGCCTGTGTTTATGGTGACTGGACGTAGAGAGGACGTTGCAATGGCAAGACGTGAAATAATTTCCGCCGCCGAACATTTTTCCATGATAAGAGCTTCCCGGAACAAAGCCGGCAGTGCTTTTGGCAGTGCCCCAACTCTGCCTGGCCAAGTCACAATCCGTGTCAGAGTCCCCTACAGAGTTGTTGGATTAGTAGTCGGACCCAAGGGGGCTACCATTAAAAGGATTCAACAGCAAACAAATACTTACATTATCACTCCAAGTCGTGACCGAGATCCAGTATTTGAGATCACAGGTGCTCCAGGAAATGTGGAACGAGCACGAGAAGAAATTGAGACACACATTGCGGTACGAACCGGCAAAATCTTGGAATACAACAACGAGAATGACTTTCTGTCCAATAGTCCAGATTCTGGCATGGAAAGTCGATATCCAGAGAGCTGGAGAGTTCACGGTACAGCAGCTGGTTGCAAGCCTCTTTCTACTTTCCGGCAAAACAGCTTGGGGTGCATTGGAGACTGTCCGACAGAACCTGTTTATGAGACGCCACGCCTGAATGATCAGAATGAATTCAACTATGGCTATTTGTTCCCCAACTACAAGCAGGATGTTTATTATGGAGTTGCCGAAACTGGAGGACCCATGTGGGGTGGACAAGAGAACAACAGCCCAACTCCAAGCATCTTCACAAAGCAGCAACGCTCGGGAAGCAGTGGCACCATCCAGACTAATGCCACGCAAAGATCTCCAGACTCTAGCCTTACAAGCTTGCCAAGGAGGAACCAAGCCGATACTCTGCCAGGCTTTACCAAACTTAATGCCACTCGGAACTCTGTTTCTGGAAGCCGAGAGTGCATGGTATGCTTCGAAAGCGAGGTCACAGCTGCACTGGTGCCCTGCGGGCACAACCTTTTTTGCATGGAGTGTGCTGTTCGCATCTGTGAACGCAACGAACCAGAGTGTCCTGTGTGTCACGCGTCCGCTACTCAAGCCATAAGGATATTTTCCTAAGAGACTTTGAGAAAAGGGAGAGGGTGGGTTAAGAACAGTTAAACTTGTGGTGCATAGAGGTCAAGAAACAATATTTAAACTTCATAATAAAATCCTAACTATAATCAGAATGTTACAAAAGAAGATCTGAAACTTTTTCAAAAATTTTTTTTTTGAACTTTTGCTTACAAAAGGGTCACTGGAAGCCTTTTCCATGAAATTTCTGGTGCACCAGTGCCGAAGAGAAACCCACATGTAACCTTTCTGGTGTGATACAGTCTTTAAAGAGCAAGTTCTTTCTACATGGTAGCAGCTTTCTAAAAATAATTAAAGCTTACTGCTATGAAACCATCGAGAGATTTTTTTTTTTTGTTAGCTGTTTATTCGAGCACCTCAACCAATACCGTGGTATGAACATATGCAGCTGAAAAATCTACTTTTCTCTGAAATATTGAAGGGTCGAGCGGAAAGAGGGATCTAGCTGAGGTCAGGAATGTCCTCTTTCTAAAGCACTGTAGGAGAATTACCTCTCTGAAGTTGAAGCAGCATCGGCAAATGGGTGGATTCACCAACCAATGGATGCAGAATGGAAGGCGCTCAGGGGTACTACCAGCCAGGTCAAATCCAGGGCATTTACAGGCCCTACTTCCGGTGCCCACTGAGGTTCACTTTCTGCCTGACTAGTTATTGACAGGAATCTATTTCATCATTACAAGCAAAAAAAAATTCTAAAAAAAAAAAACTGTAATTATGAATCTCTGGGAATCTGCAACATGAGGACACAACTATTACCTCACACTCAACAAACGCAGCTCAATCTACCGTTTTGCAATTTTATTATTGTCATTTGCTGTAAAGAAGATTCTGAATTCGGATGGACAATTCCTGCCGGTTTTTTCATTTTTAACACCAGGACGAGAGACAAAACTCAACAATCAGGACTTTATATGCATGGAGGTCTTGCTTTTTGTAAGAAAAACAAAAAAAAACTAACAAAAAAATAAAGACTTTGATTTTACTGTGCACTGACGCTGGGCCATCAGGATTCCTGGTCCCTCCTCAACTCAGACGACTGCCGCTTCATCTGTTAGGCCTCTGTGGCCATCACAAGGAAGATACAACATTTTTTTATTTTATTTTTTTAAGCGGGAGCACTGGTATTTAGAAAGGGAAGAACCGTAAACTTCCACATGTGACTACAGAACTTTTTGGGGGGTTTTTTTTAAGTTTTTTTTTTTTTTCGTGATGAATGCAAAGAACATGAATAACTATGGAAATTGTTATTTTCTTCCTCTTAACTGGACCAGACAGAACATTTTTTAAAGAAAATGCCGAAACCTTGGACCAAAGTTTTATGTGCTGGAAAAAAAAATAATTTTTCTTTAGAGGGTGCCATGTTTAGTCTTCAGCTGTTTTTGAAGATGTTCAAGACCACTTGTCAAGTTTTGGGTTTCCTCTTACCCTTGGGATGACCTAAAATGAGAGGCTCGTCTAACCAGGGGGTGATGTTATATATAGACTCTAAATTTCCTGCCCCCTTTCCACCTTCCAGGGTTAAATTTTATCCCCATTTATGGTGCTTCCCGGATAATCGTCTTATTTATTTTTGTTGACTACGTGATTATGGGACTAGAACAACACTTGATCATGGCATAGTGCAACGTAGGGAGGTCCTTTCCCAAGACTTGTTTTTCGATTTGTGAACTGTATAATATCCGCAGTCGCCATATCTGAAAATCGTATATATGACACATTGAAATATCTTCATGCCATTTTCCAGTGGTGATATGTTCCATTACTTCCGATCCCTACCGAGGGAGATCCAGCCCTTCATCTCACCTTGGGTTAGCGGGACAGGAACTTCCATCCATTGCACCTGTGAAAGAACCTTCCCAAGTCTTTCATCAAAACAATATTCTACTTCAATTGCATACGAATGTAGGCACTAGGGATGTAATGATTACGTGCCCCACCCCATCCGCCAAAAAAAAAAAACACAAAAAAATAATAATTTTTACATATTGATGGGGGTTGGGAGAGATATTGAAAAATTTGTTTCTAAGTTTTATTTTGTTATAAAAAACTGACACTTCATACTCCTATTATTATTATTATTTTTTTTCTTATTTTAGATTTTTCAAAAAGTTTTGGAATTTATGTAGCAGTCGTAATACCTTGTTACAGATTAGCAGTATTTTGTTTGTTTTTTTTTAAATGTAGCAATTTTTGTTGAAAAAAAGGGACTTAAATGAGAAAAAAAAATATTTCAGGTCAGTTTCAGGGGAACTTCTCAGACAAAGGACATAATAGACTCGATGACTCAATTTTTTTAGTTTTTTTTTTTAATTTTGGGAGTCTACGCTGTCACTAGTGCAGTTGGATATTTAATGCCGCTTGCTAAATGTCTTTATAAAAAGAGAAAGTCTTCAGTGAGAATGTATTTACTGCACTGGAGGATATTAATCTTTCTTACCATTCAAAATAGTTTTTGCTATATAGCTTTAGAAAAAAAAAAAAAAACTTTTCTGCTTGCATAACTAATAACCTGCACCCCCTGGATTGAAAACATGAAAAACAGCAAAAAAAAAAAAAAAATCCTGGCATAATTTCTCTCATCTTCTTTTGGAGGTTGCATGCAAAAAGCACTTTGAGGAATGGCCTGCATGGAATGGGACTTTGGAGTAATATATATATATTTTTTTTTTTAACGAGAACCTAGCACTACGTTTTTCAGGTCTCTGAGGCTGAAAATAAAACTATTTGCAGGACCCCAAGGTTAATTCAATAGGGCTCATGTTAGGGTCCAAAAACAGCTCTCTCACCAGTCATTTTGGAGGCAATTTTTTATGGTCTGTTGGCCGCTTATCAGGCACCGAGACAACACTACCTTACACATGTAACAAACCTCAGCACGTGGGGACGCAGCCGATGTGTGGACTAAACCATTGTTTTTTACATAAAAAAACAACAACAACAATCCATTCATGCAAAATCGGTGAAGTCATCGATTTCTTCGCTTTATAAATAGGTTGTAGTCCAGCCGGACAAATTATAATCTCTGAGAATGGGTTTGCTTAATGTTTTTTTTTTTTTTTTCGT
The DNA here is from genome assembly GCA_019512145.1 of Engystomops pustulosus. Taxonomy (NCBI): domain Eukaryota; kingdom Metazoa; phylum Chordata; class Amphibia; order Anura; family Leptodactylidae; genus Engystomops; species Engystomops pustulosus. Next base: position 29,123 of record WNYA01001953.1, on the reverse strand, counting down.
GACCTCAACTTTTTGGGAAGTTGAAATGAAAGCGCTATAGTCGCCAGGAATAAAGATGCAAGGGGCGTTGCGTTGACGCACCCGAGCGTAGGTTATACGTTGTTGCGCAACTTGTCCTTAAAAACTTTCTTCTGCGTGTTTTTGGGCAGTAATCCACAGCAGCCAATCAGAATTTTGGGGTCATTTTTCAAACTGCACTAAGAAAGTGTCGCCCAGAATCTTGTTGCTATGGGTTACCACACATTGTAAGCAGTTATTTTATTTTTTTTACCTGCCCTCTTGTGTCTGTACATTTCAAAGCCGTTTTTTACATGTGAATATTCTGACAAGTATGGCACTTAACTGCTCAATGTGCGAGTCCCTCTGGATTTGGGTCTGTACTTTTTTTTTTCCCCTCTGGATTCGGGCTCTGTACTTTTTTTCCTGGTGCCCTATAGATGATTACTAGTGTTTTAAGGTGGGCTTTTTCCATTTTACAGAATATATATGAGAATTTGTAGTATATCGGTACTGTACATCGCTGAATTGGATTCAACTCTTTTTTTGGATGGAGATTGACACCCTGGGTTGCTCCAATTTTTTAAAAGCAATTCTAGACATTGCACCGGACGCCATGACATCTTTTGGGCACCCAGTTGATCTGATCCCATCACAGGGTTTTGTTGAGTTAAAATTTGGATGTGTAGATGATTTGGGTCTAATGTTTTTGGTTTTCAAAAATGTTTTTGGCCAAATATGATATATATGGGAATTCTTAAATTAATTTTTGTATAACATACTTTGGACAACAAGCCTGGTCCTATGTGTGTGCTTTTTTTTAAAATTGTGGTAGAAGAAAAGTCAACTAGAACCAGAGGTACCGTAAGCCGAATATTTTCTACATAGAAAGTTTTCGGCAAAATTTGGGCATGACTATAATGTCCTTTTTTTTTTTCACCCGTAATCGAGAAGTTGTGTGTATTGATAAGCCTCCCAACGTTCACCAATCCCTTCTGAATCCAAGTTTTACTCCATCTCCATTGAATAACGTAGGACAACACATCTATAGAAAGAGAGATATAAAACAATATACAAAATGACGCAAAATATACTGTGATACGCTCATCAGAAATTATATAGATAAATGTTTTATTCTACACAAAGACCAAATTTTCTTTATATTTAAGGAAGCAGTATGAAAATAGTTTTACTTTGCCCCCCCCCCCCCAAGATTTTAAAAGAAAAAGGTATTTAAGGAAAAAAAAAGTTTGGAGGAAAGATTTTTATTTGTTTTTTGTTTTTTTCTGAATTATTTAAACGTCTATCGGTAGCCCACGAGGAGGACATGACTGTTAATAGATCTGTAACTATTTCGTTTTTAATCAAAAAGTTAAAATTAAAAAAAAAAAATTTAAAATAAATAAAAAGAGAGGCAAAAAAATAAAGGACACTGCTTGAAGAAGAAAAAAAAAATTAGATCATTTCTTTATAATTTAATATTCTATTTTAATAAATGCATTTAAATACATGTAAGCAGGACACATGCGCTGAAGAAGAAAAAAAAATACTTTTTATTGGGTAATTTATTAAAATAAAGGATTTTATTTTATGATAAAGTAATCCTTAAGCTTTCGAAAAACATAGATATGTAGACAGGAGAAAAAAAAAAAATTAAAACTTTTTGTAGCCAGATTTTAAACTTTAAGTATTTCTTTTTTTTAAAAAAAAAAAAGTAAAAAACATTTTTCGTGTGCCGAACATTTTTGCTGTCGATGAAGAATTTAGCTATTAATGCCTTGTCTTGTGATTTTTTTATCACATCATTGTGTTTTAGAGAGTATTGAACAATTAATGCCTTCATGCCTAATGAAAACTTCCCAAAAAAATGGTTTTGGTTCTTGTCCTAGGAGGCGCCGATGAGCCCTGCATAGCAGGAGGTCCAAGGCCCATCCAGCCATTGAGAAGTTTGTTTGACCCACCAGCGTCAAAGGGGCTTTAATACACCGCGTGCTGTTTTAGTGATGTACATGCAATATATTGTAGCTGGGGATGTTAGAAGCTTATACAGTGACTTAGGTAGTTCATCGTACGCTTCATTTTTTGGGGTAGACCAGCAAAAATTTTGTTGCTTTAACAATTCTGAAAGTCCACATTTTTGTGTGCTTTTTTTTTTTTTCCTAAAATTTGATTTTTATGTGCATGTGTTTTTAAAATATATATATATTGATATATTTTTTTTCTATATTTTTTTGTTCCTATCCCATCCTAACATTGTGGTTTCGAGGGGTGACCGTTCTACTTTTCATATGATCTGTTTCGCTAGAAAGTTTTCACGTAGACATTTTCATCTGTTCCCTGGATGTAATATGACAAGAGACTGCAGGTTGTATCAAAAATATCTAAATGGTCAAAATATGAGATTTTTTTTTTTTCTGTGGTTCAGTATTACCTCTGGAAACAACACTCCCCACCTTGACGTTCTGTTTGGTCCAAATTGCTAGAACTCCCAACGTGGGAGTTAAGGCCTTGTGTTTATAATGGAGGTCAAAAAATTGCACTTGGTGACATTTTTTCTAAATAATTTTCAAAAATATATCTATATTACCACCTGGAAAAACATCTGGACATGGCAGATCTGAATTGGACCCATGAATCCATATTCTTTTAAACTTTTTGATATTTTTTATTTAGTTTAAAAGTAAAAATTTAGTTCTTCCACAGACTGTAAAGAACCGGAGTTAGGAAAATGTATCGAGACGACAATATTTGTGTAGTTATCTTCTAATTATCAACCCTGGTAGATCTTGGTGTTGTGTTATTACCTCTGTGCCATAAAGTACTTTGGAAATCTTTTTGGAAGAAATCTCGAAAGCTACCGGACTTAAAAGTAATTGTCAAGTCAAATATCATCTACTTGATACATTCAATAAATGTTACGAGAGCCAATAAAATAAGAGAACTCCTGGAGTTCTGAACACACGTTGGATGTCCGGCCATTAAAAAATATTCAAAAATGGTTAAAAGTACTTGAAAATTAAGACAAGTAAAAATCTACGTAGCGATTTCCCCCAATTTTTCTGTTTTAAAGGGTTTTCTTTGGTCACCTGTGACTGGTTATCTCTTTATTACTCCTACACTCCTTAGTAGTAAGTGGCTGGACTGCTTGAAATGACATTGGCACTAGTTTCCGAACTACTCCCTCCCAGTCCATTCCAAAAATTGTGAACTTTTTGTGTTAAAATTTCTTAAGCATTAAGCATTTTTAAGGCCTAAAAGGTATTGAAACCTTCATGAAGCCGGACCACATTGAAACATACCGTAGTTCTTGTCCCTAGGTCAGAGGTCATAGCGAGGTATCGGGCTTAAACCCATTGAAGAGGATCAATCGGTTCTTCCCCCCTCTACAAAAGAGGGTTGAAAAAGAAGCGGTAACATAGGATTTATTTTAATTTTTTTGTTTTTGCTTTATTTTGTTTTAGTATTTTCATAACCAGGTTACCAAAATGTAAGGATTTTCTTTAATAAATTTAAAAAAAAAAATCAAATGTATATACGTTTTAGGTAAAAGTGAAATTATTTTCTTTTGATTTTTTTTTTTACTCTGCGACGCTGTTTGTAACCTTAAACAGAAACAACAGCCCAGCAATAAACTGTGCACTAATGGAGAGAATCGCTAGCAAACGTGTAGCCAAAAGCGAATTATGGGGTTATTTTAAACCCCCAAATTATTTCCTTCCAGAAATTTAAACTTTTTCTTACATTTTGTTGAAGAACTTTATATATTTTTTTTTTTTTTGTTAATGTGTGGTTGATATTTAAACTTGTATGTGCAGGGGTTAAAGTCCAAATATTGTTTCCCTCCTCGCCCCTCGCAAGTTTTTTTTTAAAAAAATTATTTTATTTTACAATTTTAAAACCAAAAAATTTTCTTTTGTAGATTACTAACTTTATTCCTCTGCAAAAAGGTGGGCTTTTTTTTTTCTCATTATTTTTGTGTTTCACATTGTAAGCAGATTAAAAAAAAAAAAAACTATTCCTACTATAGCACTTAATATATTGGAAAATAAAGGAGAGGCCAAGCTAGTAGATGTGTGTGTCCAGGCTTGTCCCATAATAGTTTTTTTTTTTAATTTTTTGCAAATAGCTTTAACATTTTAGGGCCCAGGAAACTATAAGCAATCTGAGCCAAAAATGCATAGGCGTTAAAAAGTTAAACCATAGGAAAAACAAATACATTTTTAAAAAAAAATTTAAAACGATACAAAAAATTATATAGAGGATAATACAAGCCAGGATTGCTATTTAATACTCATAAGAAATGGGAAGATTTATGACATAGATGACTTGCTGGTGTCTTATAACATATTCATACTCCATTTTTTGTTTTTTTGTTTTTTACCTCATTTATTCAGTTTACAGTTGGGTCTGCAGGTACAACATTGTGTATCGGCCCAATTGTTAGTGTTTTTTTTTTTGTTTTGTTTTTTCTACTTGAACAAAACTGAATGAAATTCTGTCTTGAGAGATATAATCACACTTCATGCACTTTATATTCTTTTTTTAATTTTTTTCCTCTTAAATACATTTCATGAAAAGATATTACGAATGGAGAAAGAGAAAAAGGGGGCAGGGTTCAAAGTATATGCATAAAATATATACAGCGCTGTGTTTTTATATCTTATGGAAACAAAAAAAAAATTTCAGATGAAATAGTCTTGTTCTTCCGCCTCGTTTTTTTTTCATTTTCTTTCGGAAAGAATAAAACTAATTTTCCAAAAAAAAGGCACCGAAATGGTCAACTGAACAAATGTGTGAATTTTATAACTTACGATGGGTCTGTTGCGTACCCATGGCGGTCCCCAATGATTTCAAAACTGGTTCTACCACTAATGCATGGTAAATGTATAGTCGTGTGCTTTACTTTTTTTGTTTTTATGAAGTTCTGGGGATGACTTGAGAACCACTCATCTTCTTTTTAAAGTTTGGTTTTAATTCCAAATTAACAAGCACCTCAATAACGGTGACACGTCTTAACATTTCTTATAAGTTCATTGAGGTATGAGAATTTGGCTGGACGCGCCTATTGACCATCCATCATGTCCAATCTTAAACACATGAGCCGTTTGCAGAACGTAGACATAGTCCTGATTTTTGGATGTCTTCATTTTATGTTTTCATATTCTTTTTATTTTGTATTTTTTTTGTTTTTTTTTAAAAAGCAGATAGTTAAAGCATACATGATGTTGCACAAGTTGTAGAAAACAAAGAAGGGAAGGGTTAATGTATTAAATGTGCTGAATTGACATTAAGAACTTAATTTTATTAAAGTATTATTACTTAAATAAATATGCGACTCTTGACTTTTATTGAAGGGAAATGAAATTCCTAATTGGTTGGTGTAAGGTGAATTATATTTAGGGATATCAAAGATTTTACAGCTCGGCCTGTTCATCCTATACAGTTGTAGGTTGGTGAAGCTGCTGTCTCAGAAGGTCCCAAATATTCTGGATTGGTGATGAACATGGGACTAGTTCAGGGGTCAGGAACCTTTTTGGCTGACAAAGCCATGAACACCACATATTTTAAAATGTTATTCCATAAGAGCCGTACCATATGCACATGCCCCCCAGTAGATAGGTAGTCCCAGTGTCACGGGTATCCCTGCGATCTAGGTCTCGGATCGCAGGTACACCCGTGCCCCTCTCAGTGGCCGGGCCCCTTTCTGAGCTCACTCAACCCACCACTTTCCGGCTGCCGTCTTGGGTGGCAAGCGCACGTGCAGACACTTGCAGGTTTAAAGGTGCCCTCCTGATTGGCGCTGCCCACTTCCCAGGTTCCTATAAAGACCGGCGGCTACCAGATAGGTAGCTACAGCACTTGCCCCCAAGTAGATAGGTAGCCACAGCTGTCTGAGAGCCTGATGCAGCCAACAAAAGAGCCATATCTGGCTCCCGAGCCATAGGTTCCCTACCCCTGGACTAGTTTGTCCCTTGTATAACTACAAGGGTGTCAGTCTTATGCAATGGCTCCCCACTTCATCGCAACAGTAGGGACTAGTTTGTCCCTCGTATAACTACAAGGGTGTTTGTCTTTCCTATCACTTCAAGGGAGGACCCCTTGTGCGATGCCAATGTCACCCAGAAGATCATATCAGGGCCAGTGTGTTGCTGGTTTCATTACTAGAGGTTACCAACTGTTAAATGCCATGGCTCACCATCAGAAGGCAGAGTGTCCGACCGAACTTTACCAGGGCAGGGTGTCGTTTCACAGAAGAGGCAGGGTGGGAGCACTCACCACGACTTCCATAGTCATACCAGAAAATTGTAGGACCCTAAACGGAGCAAACATTATTGGCCGAAAATAAAATAATTCCAGCATGAAGCAATCCAGGTTTCTTGTTTAAGACACCACTGCTAACAAAGCTGAGAGGTGCCAGTAGATCCAGCTGTGACGCAAAACTACAATGGTGTCCAGAGATAGTCTGGGTAGCTGTAATGCGGATACCACTTGTGTCTAAATGGTGGTCAAGTAACTGTAGGAGCTACTTGTGCTTTTCGAATGATCAAACAATCCAACGTCGAGGTGGTCTGTTTGAGCCAACCCAAATCGTTCACCGTTTGTGCATCCCCTAACGTAACCACAGCTGCCAACGACTCGTAACCACTTTGAACATCGTAGATTCATCAATCTGATGATCCTTCCTTCTTCTCTCGAAGGATACACCCTTCCTCAAAGTCTGTCATCTAGTAAATGTCTTTGAAAACATATAGAATTGTCTTGCAGACAACAACCTGTAAAGCCCTATTTCTTATGGCCGCTGAGGAGTTGTTAAGATTGTAGCCTGTCCTGGGATTCTTTCCAATGGATGTAAACATGATTGTTTCTATTGACTGGTGTAAAGACTGAATGTATGATGTATCACACAGTGCCAGTGTGGGGCCGAATATACTACCAAATACAGGCGTCTGGTAGCAGTTGCTCCCACTTGGCAAGTCCTGCCCCCCCCAAGCAGTTGGTGGCTTGGTTGACATCAGTGCTTGGCACATCCACATTTCAGGCAGATGGTGGTAATAATAACACAGCTCTCAGGCCCCTGTGATTCATGATGCCACATAATCTCTAATGCTCAGCTCCACCATGGAGCCATTGTTCTGCTCAGTGCTGTGTTTTCCTTGTCCAGCTCCAGCATCTTCTCAAAGCCAACAGCAGCAGCAGGAGGCTGGGGGGGGACAACACGCAGCGGACTGTCAGTGAACCAGCAGGCATGGCCAGAAAGTCGTCTTTTTTTTTTTTTTTTTAGTTGTCGTCTTCATAATAAGGTCTTGCAAAGACAATTTATGATTAACATCACCACCATAACCGGAGAAGAACTTCCATTGATGGCTCTCAAAGCGTAACGTTTACATCACTTATGAATAATACAAACGGTCCCCTACTTAAGGACACCAGACTTGTAGATAACCCCTAATGAAGGCGAACCTCTCTGCCCACTGTGACCTCTGGTAAAGCTTTCCGATGCTTTTCTGTAGTCCCAGGCTGCAATGAACAGCTGTAAGGTGTCTGCAATTAGGTTTTATTAATAACCCTTGGTTCCATTACAGCAAAAAAATGTTAAAATCCAATTGTCACTGGGGCAAAAAAATGATTGTCTGGAGCCAGAATTAGAAAATATACAGTTCTGACTTGCCTACAAATTCAACTTAAGAACTAACCCTAAAGAACCTATTTTGTACGTAACCCGGGGCCTTCCTGTTATGTAAGGCTATGTAAAACAGAATTTATGAGAATGTATAGGAGAAATGGAAGATTTAGGTTTTGGGGAAACTCGTTGCGAAAGAAGGTGTACAGGTCAAGGAGTAGTCGAGTTGAGTTAGCACTGTGATAAGAATGAGCAGGAGAGGTGATACAATGGGCAAGTCACGGCTCTGTTTTTTTAAGGTTTTAAAGTTAGAAATGTTCTCTAAAACAGAAGTATATACTATTACTCCATATACAGTCCAGTACCTATAAGGCTCATGCCCAGAGAATCACAAAAAGTGGAGAAACCAGCTCACCTTGCTCCTTAAGTGTTGAGTGAGGCACGGGCCACCCCTCTGCTGGGGTATACGTGTACTTGTAGTCTACAGTCCTGCCCAGAGCTGCCACACTACGAAATAGTATCTGAATGCACATACAGGCAAGGCCCTGGCTGGTGCACTATTCACCTTCGCTCTATCTTCTCTAGAGTCTAGAAAAAATAGCAGGACCTAGACTCATTTGGCTACACTAGAGTCTCTTTGCTATAGCTCCTTACTGGCCTCTGTGCTGGGGCTTTTACCCTTCTGGGTACAGTGTGACTGGCTTTTTGGTTACCTGGTCCTGCACCTTATCTTCTGATATGTGAGCTTGTTCCTGGTATTATGGGGTACCTGTGGTAAGCAGTATCTGAATACTTATACATACTCCCTCAACTAACTAGGAATGCTTCTGTTTATAACCTCAGTCTTAACACAACCAAAATATGCAAAGTTTTCCAGGATGGGACTAGGAAAACCACGCCTCTTTCAGCTCCTTATAAGGCAGCTCCCTGGACATCAAGCATGACCTACAAGAGGCCTTATGACATGTTGCGGGATTAAAACCAAACCAGTATATCTATTCCTGAAGGTACAGACTCCCAATTGTAGATGGCTCTGTTCCGACCTGGTTTGGGTCTCCTCAGTGCAACGTTTGGAACTGGTTTGACTGGGTGAGGGGCTTGTGACTAGGGAAGGGAAGTAAGAGTTCTGCCAATGTAGGCGCGTGGAGTTGCCTAACAAGGTAGCTAAAAGAAGCATGGTTTTTCTCTGAGCATCCATGGCTATAAGACTCCACACGCCTACACGGTGGCCTTAATTGTCACTCTCCGTAAGGAGAACTCTTACTTCCCGACCCTAGTCACAAGCCTATCACCCAGCCAAACGCTGTACTGAGGAGACCCAACCAGGTCGAATCAACGCTGTCTACAGTTGGGAGTCTGTTCCTTCTGGAATAGATATACTGGTTTGGTTTTAATCCCACATCATGTTATAAGGTCTCTTGTAGGTCATGCTTGATGTGAAGGGAGCTAAAAGAGGCGTGATTTTCCTTATCACATCCTGGAAAACTTTGTATATTTTCCCAGAATTTCCCTAGTGGAGCATCCATGGCTATAAGACTCCACACACCTACGTGGTGGCCTTAATTGGAGAACTCTTACTCCACAACCCTTAACACACCCAACGAAATCAAAGTTCGCACCTGTGTTCTGAAGGCTCAGTTACAATTTCCGTCAACATTAGCAGTAAGAATGGCTACTAGTCTCCCCTCCCCGTATAACACCTGAAGCATAACGGAAGTTAATGTTGTATATATTAAAGTAGTTTTGTTTCTGTTACTCTCTCCTAAAATTGAGAGCGTAGTTGAACAGAAACATTACACCACCCTTCATCAATGTTCCCCCCTGACTGCAGCCAGTGAAGGGTTTGGTCAAGGCTACTGTGACACAATCTTATACCTCACACGAACACACTACTTATATACACAATGTAATAGAAAAACAAGAAACCAAAAACTGATCCAGCCAGTCCAAGGCAGCGATATAGCACAAAATAATAAGAATAATAATATAGCAGGACAGGATAGAAGTTAGATTTCAGGAAAGTTACGGGACAGGTTTTTGTTTGAGTTACAGATCTATAGGTTTTCCTTGTGCCGGATGTTTGGTATAAAAAGCACAAGGCAAGGAATATAAGGCGGCTACAGATAAATGAGGCGACAATCCCGAAATGCATTTGGCTGGCGCCTATATGGACACTAAGGTCTCATTCTGAATAAGACCGCTATCTGGTAATCTTCAATCTAAACCTTGAAAAAGCAACAGAGTAAAACTATGAAAAACAGCATAAAGCTCCATCGGAAGTAACACAAAGTCTCCCCGAAAACACCTCTAAGTCGCCTTGACAACTGAGAAGCGATCGGAGAAACCTTTTGTTTACACACGCAGACGCAGTCCTCACTTCGGGACCCGAAAATGCTTGGGCTGAGAAGCAGGGACTGCAGAACTGTGAGTATATTATCACTGCAGATACCATCAAGCCTTGAGGATGGACACAGGTAACACTTAATATACCTTTTTCAAAATGCTACCAATTTGGCAACAAACACATGATTATCTGAATACTTCTACTTCGCTCGCCATTCTGTGACTTATCCTATTGAAATACGGAAACGTGCAGCTTTAATATTAATAACTATATAATATATATATATATAAGTTTTGCTCACTGCCGACAACTATTATTCATTAGTGATGTACACGTTAAGCTATTGACATTGATACTATTTCCCAACAGATAATGGGGCAAAGGTCCTGTTCTTCAGTAGATCTTCAAAATGTGTTTAGCGAGGTTCAACAAGACGTTTGGGGTCTATGTTGGTGCATAGTTATCTATCTCTTTTACCATTTGTAACCTGTTGGTTTGAGAATCGTAACGAATCAAATTGTTCTAATCGCTAACTAGTGAACTAATTCTATCTTGTACTCTGAAAACGGCACCGGCGGAAGAAGGTCCAGAGGACATCATCACCCACTCTTTGTGACAATGGTTCTGCATGTGAACAGAAGTGACCCAAGGATGCTGAGCAAGTTAAGCGGGATCAAGAGTGATAAAAGAATAAAACCTATACATCTCGGCCTAACAACCTGTGAGTACTTCGATCACCATAAAAGACAAAAGTTAGAGCTGACTTATACGACACAATTGTCGGCAGAAAAGATCTATATGACATTCACCAACAGTCTATTTACTAGTCACGAGTTTCTCTCGAGCCTGATTTTATATTGTTCTATGGGGATCTTGTACACGTGAACTGCACCAAAATTAACCGATAGTAATAGGCAACACCGACGGCCCCCTGATGGTGAACAGTAAGAATACAAGAATCACAGTCTTTATTTTACCAGTGACCCGATAACTCAAATGATTTTTATTATTTGTATAATTTATCTCGTATGTTTCTTCTCTGAGACCTGCACTGGCCGGGCAGGAATAAAGTTGGACACCCATCCTGGTTTAATTTGTACCAAGAATGTAGAAGTATTTCATAAATCTCTATGTAATATATACAAACTTGGGATTTTATGTATTGCAGAAGAATTTATGAATTAGCAGAAACCACTTTAGTGCTTTTAGCATTTAATCCACATGTTATAATAAGTACCAATTTCAGTTTTGGTCATTTCCTGAGGTTGTGCCCGCTTTCCTAGCATTCATATATATTTATTATTCCCAATGGTGGGTATCACATCTTTCCAGTGAAAGCACACAAAATAACAGTTATTCTTGGAAGTAGAGCCCCTCGTACTGGTATATATTTACTCTAAATATATACTTACTTTCCTAGACCTACATCTGCCTCTATAGAAGGGAACCCTGCACGGCTGGACATTCAGATTACTGCTGGTGACATTAATGGACGGCAGAGTCAATAGAGCAGGTGCCACCATCACTAAGCTAGGTGGTTTTCTTTTCCCCTCCCTCTTCCTTGTCACCATCTGACAAGGAGCAACCTTTCCGTTCAAGGGAGACCGATATATCCATGCCCCCATTAGTCACACCATCATCAGACTCGCCATGTCCATCACCAGACTCAGATGGCCAGTAACCCCCACCATTCCTTGAGGAGGGAGACTCGGCGACCTCTACAGGACGCACCACCACTGACTTTGAAACCTTACCCCAACTCCTCTTCCGAGGAACGTACTGTAGAAGCCTTAGGCAGCTGTGGAAGACTTTAAATCTTTCCATTTTTTATTTTTGGCACTCTTCTTACATTTTTAAGCTAGCCACCTCATCCATACTTTTATACAGTGAGGTCTTGGGTAGTTAGAAGGGGTTGCATTGATGTAACTCTGACCAGATCTTCTCAATCCCATTGATTTAGCCGGTAGCTGTGCCCTTCAGTTTAGGACTTGGGTATTTAAAGGCTACTAAGGTATGTTCCTAATTGCCTCATCCACCGGGAGGACTTTATTCTGAGCTGATACTAGGCTCTGTGTGTTCCTAGTGACCACTGTTCTAACTAGAAATAATGTGCAGCAGTTACTGCCACCCAGGCATCTGAATGCTCTACAGGCCCACTCCACATAGGAGAGACCACCCAACCTAGGCCAACTGATGGAACAGCCATCCTATTGTACACCTCTGTGTTAATGGGACAATGATGCTGGAAGTAGTCAATGCTCTCCAGCACTTTACAGCACTCCTCCCGGGGACAACCCCTTTCCTCAGAGCTCCTATACGTGTCCCTCACACATAACTTTTCATGGAAGCAGCGCCAAGTCACATCCCAATACTTCATGGGGATCCTGAAAGAATTCAGAAGTCTTAAACCTACCCAAGATCCATGAGGGCCAGCAGGAAAGGGCCAGACCCATTCCTGTAAATGGGTTAACAGAACCCTCGTCATGGTGTTTCCTTGATAAAGTTCTGATCTCCCACATTACCAGACCCCATTGTCGAATCCGCTTCAGATCCGGGATAACGTAAGCTAATAGATGTCCATGTGGTGTGCAAAGATCCTTCTTCCTTTTCCTGAAAGAAAGGCCGAAACCATCAGTATAACCGGAAGTATACCCATGAAGGAGCCCTCCTTTTCCAGAGGTTTGCAATATTGATCTTAAGAAACTTATTTGCTAGGAATACCACATGGTTGACCATACACATACCTCCCTCCTGAACTAGGTTCAGCCTATTTCTACTTAATACCTAGAATAACAGACTGTAGACCCAAGTCCAGAGAGGCTGTGGCTGTGGGCCATTATACCAGTAATGGGAGCCAGTAACTTTTGATCGGGTTCCCTTAGGGTCAAAGATGAACCCTTCCACCGGTTCACCATCTGAGCGGCGATCTTAAACCTGTTGTCCCACTTTGCATGCCAAACTTTGGCATAGTCTTGGTGCCTTGGAAAAGTGTCTGGGAGATTTAAAGCCTGGATCTCCCTCTCCCAGCCAGAGACTCTCACACTTATCCTGGTTGATCTTGAACCCAAAAGCCTCAGAGTAGCAGTCAACCTCCGACACCATCCACTATGGCTGCCCTCTCAAGAAAACTAAGATAGTGACATCATTGGTATATGTTACCAGCCGAAGAGTGGCTTCAGTGAAGCCTGGTTCATCCTAATTCCCACTAGCAGTCTACGATCAACCCTTATAAGGAATGTTTCAATCGCGAACACATATAGCAGTGGGCCGAGGAAAACCCTGCCGAACACCAGGCCCAACCTGAAAAGAGTGGCCAATCCAACTGTTGACAAGCAGGAAACTTTCTGCCCCTGCATACAAGATTTTAAACCAGTTGTCAAACCTCTTTAGCCAGTCATATCTCAGAAGAACTGATCAGAGGTACGTATGGTAAAGATTTTGCCTGATCCAAGGCCAGCAAGCACCCCTTCCAGTGATTTGCCCTGCTCTACTTGCTTCCCAGACACAGAGCATAGCTCTAAATGCCCTGAAGACCAGAACAGAGCAGTGCTGGCCCCCTGAGAGGAGTCGGGGTGCAAACTTCACCAGCCAATTAAACAGCACATTTGCCAAAACCCTTCTGTCCAAATTGAGAAGTGCTATGGGCCTCCAGTTTTCAATACTAAATAGGCCCTTTAACAGGAAGATCAGGGCAGACCTTCTCACTGACCTTGCAGAGTGCCAGAAAAAAGAATACCTCAGTCAAGAGGAAAACTAAGGCATCCTTAAATATCATTTAAAACTCACATATTAAGCCATTCCGACCTGGGTATTAAGGGCAAGCTCTTAAATTGCCAGACTGACTACATCTTTCCCTGTCAAAACGTAGAAGGATCCGACAATCTCCAGGATCCCCAATCTAGACCTTTTCAGGATCCAGTACTGTCAGTTTGGTGACAACTTTACTACATCTTGCAGTTTCCGTAAGGGTCATCCGAGCAGTATTTCTCATAATCCATCTCAATAATTAAAATGTGCGTCTATCAAAGCAAAGATTTCATTCTGGAGATGTTCTCATGACTACCTACAATGGAGACTAGATGCTTGAGTTTCCTCTTCAGGTCCTGATATAGGCGAAACCTGACCAGTTTTGAGAGCTGGCGGAAGAATCTCGCCACCCTTTTCTTGAACATCTCCCACCACTTACTGCTACAAAGGCCCAGCAAAGGTACCTGGCTCTGAAGAAAATCCTCGAAGGAGGCTTCTTAGAGAGACAAATTGAGCTTTCAATAGTTTCTTCCCATCAGCGTTGTCTCTGTCATTCAGAGAAAACAAAATTAGACAGCGGTTGGAGTACTCCACCTCATGAAATGGCTTCCTCCTTTTAATCAAACCTATCTTTTCTAGACCTACATCTGCCTCTATACTAGGTGAACCCCTTGTGACCTGCGGCGCACCAGATGTGGACACCCATCAGGCGAGCCTCACTAGCTATACTTTTAAGTGCTACAGTATCATAAGTGTCTATGGAACCTCCTCTATCCTGGAATCTTGTGACAGCATTAAAAATCTTTGAAGTCTCCTCCAAAGACCACCTACCAACTAGTAAAAAAGTAGGGCTTGATCCTCATAAAGAAACATTTTCTATGTCAGCAAGACACATTCTCTACCAATGCTGACCGTCACACTGCTATACGGCTTGGCCACAAGAGAGATATAGGAAGGCCTATCTTTCCATTCCCTCTTAACGTTAAAGATGGCTGCCGCCTGCCGTATCTGGCAGCCTAGTCTTCTCTAGAAATAAAATGTTGGCTTTAATACGGCCCCAGGTAATCAAAGCCTGCAAATCTAGCCGCATTAGACTTAAATCAATTTATATGAAGATTCAGAAATATATACACCTATACAGCTGAATGTTTGAACCACATATGGATATGTACACATTTAAAGGGAACCTGTCATCAGAAATTGACCTAGTAAACCAATACCAGTATGTTGTCAAGCAGTTGAACAGCTTCAATGGTTCTTAACCCCTTAACACCGACACTAGTTTTCAGCTCATTGACCAGACTCGATTGTTAGAATCTGCCCTGTGTCACGATAATTGGTTATAATTTCGGAACGCTTTAACATATCCCGGTGATTGTGAGAATGTTTTCTCATGACACATTGTACTTCATGTTAGTTATAAAATTTAAGTGATAAGTTTTGCATTTCGTTCTGAAAAAAGGTGAAAATTTAGCAAAAGTTTGTAAAAATTCTTTATTTTCCAAGTTTGAAATGTTCTGCTTTCCAGACAGGAAGTAAAACTACCCAAATAGCTTGATAATTACCATTTACGGAATGTCTGCTTTATGTTGAGATGATATTTTATGCGCCCTCTCATTTTTCTAGGATGTTATGAGGCGCAGAACTTTAGGTGCGATTTTTCTAATTTTCATGAAAATTGCCAAAAGTCACATTTTGAGGGACAACTCAACTTTCAAGTGACTTTGAAAGGCCTAAATAATAGTAACACCCCATAAATTATAGTCATAAAAAGTTCACCCCTCAACGTATGTAAAACAACTTCCATTAAGCATATTAACCCTTTAAGTGTTTCACATGTGTTAAAACAAGGGGTTAACCCGGGTTCTATCAAACCCCAGGGGCTCAGTGAGTCTGTCTCAGGGGTTCGGTGGCGACTCCGCCATGGGGGTCAAGACACACACATATTTGATTTGTCACTAAAGAAGGGTTTGGTGAATGTGCATATGAAACTGGTGGGTTCGGTACCTCAAACAAGGTTAAGGACACCTGCTCTGGATCATGTTTCTTTCATGGCCCAGTGTGCTGGCTTCATCCAGAAAATCAACTTTGAATTGAGATGTAATTAGATGTAAGTCCCCGCCTCTGAACAGCTCTTCCCATGTAAATGACATCATTTACCTGACTTAATTCGATCTGATTAATGAAGACCTGGGTACATGACCATCAATTATAGTAAAGGGGGCATTCTAAGGCAGGAAAAGCTTGACTTTAGTCTTAAACTCTCCGCCTCCTTGACTTCACTTTGTAATAGGAGCTAACACTGCAATAGAACTGTGTAAAATTTTAAAGTAAGGGGTTAAAAATTATCTTGGTTGTGTAAACATCCCTAGGGGATTGAAATTTGAGAATTTTGTTTTGTGGGCAAACCCCCTTTAACAAAGTTTTGTCAATTTTATTTGTGATGTCACTTCCTCCATGTGATGTTGCGTTTTTTAATTTGTTTGTGTATATAAAAAATGTAGAATGTGATGTATGTGCAATTGTACCTGACGAAGGCTCCGGTATGGAGCTAAACCGATTCATATGTCAATGAACTGAAGTCTTTTAGCAAGCACAGGTTCCATTGGTGTATACAGCTCCGTTCCAAAATGAGCTCCATAGTCTTGTGTGTCCATCGTTGGCAATGACTGATCTCTATATCTAGTGTTTTTCCTCCACCTTCTTGTCGTCTATCTGAGACTGGAGCCCCATCATCCTTCAGATTTTTCCATCCTCCATGGCTCGCAAGCGGTCGTCATTCTCGAGCTCCACTCTTGAGAGGCCGCTGTGCTGACTAATAACAGTCTTCCTTCCCTCCAGAGAGTTTCTCTCTATTCTGAGCCGCTCTACCACCTCTGCTAGCTCCACCTTGCTGGCTTTAGATGTAGTATTATTCTTGGCCCAGGTCTCTCACAGCTCCTCCCGGAGCAGCCACAAGGACTTGCTGACTTCCTTTTACTCACAGAGGCTCTCAACAATCTGGGTGCTACAGGTGATATTGGCCTCCTGGTCTTGTACCCCTATGAGTAGTTAGCTGCAAGGCAGCTCCAGAAGGAGTGCTGCTGGACACTGCCTGTTCACCCCCACATGGGGCCTTTTGATGTCCACAGATCTCCGGCTGTGAGGTGCATGGAGCTGGCTTGGCCGTTCACTCGCTGCTGGCCTACTCCGGAAACTGAAGTCCTTGGATTGGTGACCACTGCTTAAGGCCAAGGTCCAGCAATCTCCTTGGAAAAAAAATACCGGACCTGGCTAGTATGGCTTCTGCTGGATCACACACACATAGCACCTGTGCTGCAACCAGAACCAAACCCAAACACTGACCAGTTTCTTCTCATTTCGAGATTACCCTTACCCTTTGACAGGATGATCAAGGCAGGACTGCCCAAATAAAGTTAAGCCTAAACCACCGGGAGCACAGGCCCCTTTAACCCTGAACCAATATTCGCCGCTAAAAAACACAGATTTGTATTCAAGTTGAACATGTGGGTTGACATGAGGGTCGGCCACAGCTTTATATAGGTTAAACCATTGTATAAACATTTCTTATTTTTTATAATATTTTTTGTATTATTTTAAAACATAGTTTGAACAAATAAACAAATTTAAAGAACAACAAACATAAAGTGCAAAAAAAAACCCTCCCACCTGTATGCCGGCCAGCCAATGGGCATGTAGGCCAAATAACCCAACTATCCGCCAGCTGTAAACAATTGTAACGCCGAAAATACCTTAAACAAAGGGAGGGCAGGTGGGAAAAGTGATCCAGAAAGAGAACTCCTATTTAAGCTATGCTCACTTCCTGTACCACCCACGACACAAGCCTGCCCCTAGTCACGTAGCCTCCACCACCCTGGGATATGCAGGATATCAGAAAGGGAAAGTCAGAGGGCCTATTTCTGTACTTAAAAACCCCGCTAACTAAGACACCCTTTGTGCAGTCATTAGCCCAACGGCTATACGCCTCCGGGCTTGCAAAACTCCTCATTGACTTCGGCAGAGCGCCTGAAGAAAGACACTCAGTCAAGAGGGGAGCCAAGGCATCCTTAAAGGTCTTATAAAACTCAGATGTTAAGCCATCCGGACCTGGCGATTTCTTGAGGGCGAGCCCTTCAATCGCCAGGCTGACTTCCTCTTCCCTGATCATCTCTGTCAAAACATCAAAAGAGGGGTCTACTCCTGGCTCAGGGACAGTTTCAGCCAGGAAAGCCGACATCACATCCCGATCTAGATCCTTCCTGCCCAAGAGGTGTGAGTAGAAGAATCTGACGACCTCCAGGATCCCTAATCTGGACCTTTTCAGGGATTCCGTACTGTCAACCAGTCCCGTGACAACTTTACCATTCACTGACATCTAGCAGTCAGTACTGACACCTCTTCAACAAAGATTTCACTCTGGAGATGTCCTCACGACTACCTCCAGTCGAGACGAGATGCTCGAGTTTCCTCCTCAGGCCCTGATACAGGCGGTACCTGTCCAGGCTCCTGAGGCTCGAGAGCTGGCGGAAGAATCTCGCCACCCTTTTCTTGAACATCTTCCACCACTCTGACTTACTGCTACAAAGGCCCAGCAATGGTACCTGGCTCTGAAGAAAGTCCTCAAAGGATTGTCTGATCTCCGCTTCTTCCAGGAGAGACGAATTGAGCTTCCAGTAGCCTCTTCCCATCCGGGGGGTCTCTGTAACATTCAGAGAAAACAAAATTAGACAGTGGTCGGAGAACTCCACCTCAACAACGGACACTGCTGAAAAAATGGCTTCCTCCTTTAAATAAATCCTGTCTATTCTAGACCTGCAGCTACCCCTATAATAGGTGAACCCTGCGTGGCCTGGGGTGTGCCGGATGTGGACATCCACCAGGCGAGCCTCACTAGCTATGCTATTAAGTGCTACGCTATCATAAGTCAGCTTGTCTATGGAGCCTCCCCTATCTTGGAGCCTTGCGACAGCATTGAAGCCCCCTCCAAAGACCACCTGCCGACTTGTAAAAAGGTAGGGCTTGATCCTCATAAAGAGACACTTTCTACTCCAGCAAGACTGCGGACCATAGATATTAATTAGGCGAAGTTCTTGTCCCTCCATGAGGACATCCAGGGTCAGGCACCTCCCCATTTCTAACTCAATAACTCGTCTGTATTCTATCCGTGTGGTAAAAAGGACCGCCACTCCGCTATACGGCTCGGCCACAAGAGACCAATAGGAAGGCCCGTGTCTCCATTCCTTAGCTTTATACACGGCCGCCAAATCTGGCAGCCTGGTCTCCTGCAAAAATAAAATGTCGACTTCAACACGGCCGAGAAAATGAAAGGCCGCAAATCTAGCCGCATCAGACTTAATGGTGGCGACATTAATGGACGCCAGCGTCAACGGAGTGGGTGTCGCCATCATGAGTGATTGAGTTAGACGGCTTTCTTTTTCCCACCCTCCTCCTTACCACCGTCTGATGAGGAGCAACCTCTACGCTTTAGGGAGACAGACATATCCATTGCCCCCTTGGTCACCCCACTGTCAGACTCTTCATCCCCATCACCAGACTCCGGACCAGTATCCCCCCTCGAGGACCTTTCATCCTACGAGGAAGGAGACTGCGCCCCCACAGGACCTACCGCCGCTGACACTGGATCCTTACCCCCCGCCTCCTCTTCCGAGGATGAGATATCCTTGAGGGCTTGGAAACGGTTTGAGAACAATCAAAGCATTTACAGTTTTGCGTTTTTTCCTTTTTGGCACCCTTCTTACTTTTTTCATTTAGCCACCTCCTATTGTCCTCATCCATACTCTCATAAAGAGAGGAACCAGTGGTGATGGGCTCTTCCTCTCTCTCCAGCCTACTGACCTCTTCATCCAAGTCCTGTTCCCCCAGTGCCTCAGCTGCGGCAGCACTTGTCTCAGGAACAGGGCTATGGCTCACCCCAGCAGCCTGGGGCACTCCAAGCTTTCTGCTCCTTCGACGGCCCCTCTGCCCCTTCCGCCCTATTAGAACCCTCCAGGAGCAGGAGCAACCTCTCGGCTCTCTTCCACTGGGGCTCCAACTATGTTGGCAAAGGAGCGAGGGCGGCGACTGAATGGGTGACCAAGCTTACCACACAGATGACACCTGATCTGCTCACAGTTTGCGGCAAGATGACCAACCCCACCGCACAATGCGCACTTCTGCACATGGCAGTTGGCGCTTAAGTGTGTGGGATCACCGCATCTGTGGCAGACCTTTGGCTGCCCCTGGTAAAAGATCAGGATTCTGTCCCTCCCCAAGAAAGCTGAGGAGGGAATGTGGGTGTCCATGCCTCCTGAATGCCTCAACTTAACCATGAAGGTCCAGGCTCCTGACCAGATGCCAAACTCATCCAAGTTCTTTTTAGGAACTGCCACCACTTCGCCATACCTGTTCAACCAGGTCATAATATCCATACATGAAAGTGACTCGTTACATGTTAAAACGGTCACCCTCTTGATCTCATTTTGACGGGACACCGCTTGTACAGCGAAATCCCGCCAGCCGGGCTCATTGTGCCTAAGCTCATAATTCGACCAAAAGAGCTCAAGGCCCTCCGGTCGAACAAAGCTGATGTCAAAAATGGGGGTGCCATAGGGATGTATCAAGGCAAAGATGCCAACTGCCTTGAAGTTGATCCTCTGAAGGAGCTCTACTACTTTTGCCCTTGGAGGACATGCATCACTGCCCCTCCAGCGAAGACGGACCACATTCCTACAAGTCCCCACTGGCCCGGCTGTCAGGAGAGACCACACAGTCTCTCCCCCTCTTTCCTCTCAGAAGGCTGACAGGCCAAACCTGTCTATCCAAAAGGATAAATCAACCTCCTGCCCCTCTACATTCATTGCTCTCTCTCCCTTTCTGAGGGTCTCCAGGAGGCGCCGCTGCATCATGCCATCCCCAAAGACTGGTGATGGGGAGGATACACCAGCAGCCCCAGCAGCGACACTCGCATAACTGCGTGCCTGAGATGCCGCTACTGGGGTGGCAGATGGACCAGACCCCACTGACCCTACAGACCCATCACCTACAACAACATTATTACCACCACCATTCACACCACTATTCACATTAGAAGGTACACTAGCCTGCACACATACACCGGCTGGACCAGCTGCAGACTCTTCTGCGGGGGGGATAGGACCATCTCCTCAGGACCAGCGGCCGACCCCTGGCTTGAGACAGTCCCATCCAGTTCAGCGTCCTTTTTTTTTCCTCCAGGAGGATTGGGTCCCTTTGCCCCAACTGCCCCTTCACACAGCGGCCACTGCTTAGCAGCTGCCACAGGTTCCAGGGCAGGCTGAGCACTCACAGCGGGCTCTAGTGCCAGGCCGTCCCCCCCTCTTACTAAGGGACGGACCTGAACACCAGAACCAGAACATGCCGCACCTGCCTCTGGGTGCCCTCACTGTTCGGCCGCATTGCCGAGGTCTGCCCAACGCCACCTTTGCTACCACAAGCAGAGATGACGTCCGTTGCCATTAGCGACGGCACAGGTTTTATCTTCCCACTCCCTTGCTCAGGGTCCACAACAGAACTCGAGCTGGGGCGGGAAGTGGGACTCGCACAACAGGCTTTCCCTGCCGCTGGCGGCGGGGGGTGCACAGGGTGGGGTACATATACAAGTCTCACCTCCTCTCTGGCCGAGATCTTCTTAGCCTTGGTCTTCACTTTCGTCTCCGGTCCCAGATCATCACCAAACGCCATGTTCTCCATATGGACCGGAGACTCGAGGAGGCGAATCTGCGCCATCAGCCTCCCACCCTGGACGCTGGTGTCATCTTCCCCCTCACCAGCAGAGCTGGAGTCTGATGGTAGAGCCACCTGCTCTGCAGAGGGCCCGCTGTACCAAGTCTGCTGATGTTGCTGCAGACTATCAGATGGACACTGCTGATGTTCTGGTGCAGTCTCCTCCACCTCCTCCTCATCCACCTGCGACTGGAGGCCCCTCAGTCTCCGGGTTTTCTCCTCCTCCATGGCCCGGAACCGGTCATCGTTCTCTAGCTTCTCTCTGCAGGGGCCGCTGTGCTGCAGGATGATGGTCTTCCTTCCCTCCAGAGAGTTGATGTTATTCTTTAGCCGCTTTGCAATCTCTGTAAGCTCCACCTTGCTGGTCCTGGTCGCAGTCGCCATCTTTGCCCGGGTCTCTCGCAGCTCCTCCCGGAGCCGCCACGAGGTCTTACTGGCTTCCTCATACTCACGGAGGTTCTCGACAATGCGGGTGCTATAGGTGACATCAGGCTCCTGGGCCTTGCGCACCCACCAGTCCTGGTCACCCCCGTGAGTACTTAGCTGTGAGGCTGCTCCAGAAGGAGCGCTGCAGGATGTTTCCATCTCACCTCCACCTGGGGCCTTTCGACGTCCTCTGCTCTCTGGCTGCGACCCGCGTGGAGCTGCACTGCTGCGACTCTGCTCCGATCTTCTGACCGTTGCTGGCTTGGCCGGTTGTTGTGTCTCTCCAGCTCAAGCCGGCCTAGTCTGGGAACTGGAGGCCTTGGACTGGCGTCCACTATTCATTCCCAGGACCTGCACTCTCCCTGGGGAGAAAATACAGGCCCTGGCCTGGATTGGTAAATAAAGATTACGCATATTTTTTCATATAACCAATAAGTTTACTTTTGAAAGATGACGCTGATGAAATGGGGAAATCGTGAATGTAAAAGGGTTAGAGGGCTCTAGGAGCACCGAGTCCGGTCACGTTGGTCTCCTATAATGCTCATTCTATAGGTTGGTAAATACCACCATACACGTGCTTCAGAGAAGACTGTGGATGTAATGGCAGCAGACGGGCACCAGGGGGCAGCAGTGTGTAAGGCAGTGAATGTCTGTACATATGTAGGCAGCAGAGGGCAGCACTGTCTCTGTATAACATATGCTGCAGAGCTCACCATCTAATGCTGCCTGTAGTCATTGTACAGTATAATGTACAGGACTGGGCCTAGGAGCTGACAATCTCGTCTGTGCCTTGTATGTATGGGTTCACCACTGCTGTATGTGGGGTGACACGTAGCGAAGTAACACACATCCCCTGAAGGCTGATCTACAGAGGGAAAGGGGGCGAGTTTAACCCTTTAAGGACCTCACCCTTTTTTTGTTTTTTGATTTTTATTTTTCACTCCCCACAATCAAAAATCTATAACTTTTTTTTTTTTTTTTGCTTGTAAAGAGCTGTGTTGTTTTCTGCGTAACAAGTTGCACTTCATAGTGACGATATTGAATATTCCCTGTCATGTACTGGAAAGCGGGAACAAAATTACATATGCAGTGAAATTGGTGAAAAAACACATTTGTGCCGTTTTCTTGTGGGCTTGGATTTTACGGCTTTCACTGTGCGCCCCAAATGACATGTCTACTTTATTCTTTGGGTCGGTGCGGTGATGAGGATAACACATTTGTGTAGGTTTTATAATGTTTTCATATATTTACAAAAATTAAAAACTCGAGATATATATATATATATTTTTTTTGTTTTGTCGTCTTCTGGAGCTAATAACTTTTTCATACTTCGGTGTACGGAGCTGTGGGGGGTGTCATTTTTTGCGACTTATTATGACTTTTTCAATGCTGCCATTTTTAGGACTGTACAACTTTTAATTTATTTTTCAAAAATAATTTTAAAATGGCAAAAAAAAGTGCCATTTTCGACTTCGACTATTTTTCCGTTACAGGGTTAAACGCAGTGAAAAACCGTTATTCGGACGCGTCGATACCTAATGTGTTTATGATTTTTACTGTATTTATATCAATGCTAGGGAAAAGGGGTGACTTGAATTTTTAGGGTTTTTTTTTATTATAATTTTTTTTTAAATACTTTTTTCATCTTTATTTTTACTATTTTTCAGACTCCATAGGGTACTTTAACCCTAGGTTGTCTGATCGATCCTACCATATACTGTGTAGCAGTATATGGAGATTTGCCTCCTCATTCATTACAATTTGCAAAACATTGAGGCAGATTTACTTACCCGGTCCTGTCGCGATCCCGCGGCGTGTTCTCTGTGGAGGATTCGGGTCTTCCAGCGATTCACTAAGGTAGTTCCCCTGATGTCCACTAGGTGGCGCTGCTGCGCTGAATTCCATCGGAGTGCACTGAAGTTAATTTTTAAAAAAATAAAGCGGTTTCTCCGAATCCGACGGGTTTTCCGACGGCCACGCCCCCGATTTCCGTTGCGTGCATGCCGGCGCCGATGCGCTACAATCCGAAAAGTTTGTGTAACCCGCCGTAAAAACGTGATTCGGGCCCTTAGTAAATTACCCCCATTGTGATCGTGATTGAAACGAGACAGCCTCAGGTCTTCTGAAGACCCGAGGCTGTCATGACAACGGATTGCCGCTTTCCAATGACGTCACGAGGAGCGACGATCTCCAACAAGATGGCGAAGTGCGAGTTAGCACCTGTGCACCGATCGCGGGTGTTACCGGTAAGCCTTTGCTGCAATATGCAAAGACTTACCGGCTATGGAGAAGGCTCAGCCCGTGAGCCCTTTCCATGCATCTTACGTCACGGGTCGTGAAAGGGTTAATCATTGTAATACTGAAATACATTATACCCACTTCCTGTGGCAATTAGAGCGAAACCCAAAAATGATGTCCAGACACCAGATCACCTGTCTGGAACTAACCAGCAATTTAGTCGCAGGTGACTTTAAACCTCTTACCACCTACCTTACCCCCCTCATTGGACATTTCCAAGTTGAATCTGAACACATAGAGGTTGAGACTTGAGAATCCACGACCCCCCCTCCTCCCCTTGTTATTAGGGTCTTCTAATGCTGCTGCTGCTCGTACCCGGCTGCTCTCTACATTATAAAACGGCCGATGGGGGGGGCAACGGGGTAATCGTGACCCGGGAATATTCTGCTACCTAAGCAAGACCAATCCTCTTACATATAATCCTACTCAATTCCTTAAGTATTTTAGGTAAAAATGTGGACATCTGAATGCACAGCCACTAAACTATTTCCAGAGGATCCCAGATATCCTAAAAAGGAAAACCTAAAACATTAGGTATCACTGTGTCCCAAAATGGCGATCCATGAAAATATACAAACAATTATTCCCGATAGGGAAACCTAAATCTCTGAATCCCCAAATCTCTGAATCCCCACTTTTTTCCTCATTTTGCATCACAAAAGGATGCCCCGACTTACAGACAACCCCTAGTTACAAACATCCCCCTGGATATTGGTAATTTCTTGTACTTTAGTCCTAGGCTATAATAAACAGCTGTAACAGTTATCACAGGCGTCTGTAATGAAGATTTATTGTTACTCCTGGTTCTTATGACAACACAACATTTTTAAAATCCAATTGTCACAGAGACAAAAGAAAAATTTTGACTGGGGTTACAATGATAAAATATACAGTTCCGACTTACATACAAATTCAACTTAAGAACAAACCTACAGAACCCATCCTGTATATAACCCGGGGACGGAATGGAATATTAACCCCCTACGCGCACCTGGACGGTATAGTACGTCCCTGCAGGTAGATACTTCCCTCACTGGGACGTTCTATAACGTCCTCATGAACGGAGCCGGCACCAGAAGGACACCGCACACCGAGCGCTAACACCCGCGATTGGCGTCAGCTTGTGGGCTTGGATTTTATGGATTTTCAAGTGGCAATGTCGGTCAGTATCATCACGGGGAGACCACATTTGTGTAGGTTTTATAATGTTTTCATACCTCCTGTACAAAAATTATTTTTTTGATTTTGCCAACTTCTAGCGCCAATAACTTTTTCATACTTTGGTGTACGGAGCTGTGCGTGGTGTCATTTTTTGCAAAATTTGATAATATTTTCAATGATATCATTTTTAGGACTGTGCGACCTTTTGATCACTTTTTATAGATTTTTTTTATATTTTTCAAAATGGCAAAAAAGTGCCATTTTCGACTTTGGACGCTATTTTCCGTTACGGGGTTAAACGCATTGAAAAACGGTTATCATATTTTGATAGATTGGACATTTTCAGACTCGTCGATATCTAATGTGTTTATGATTTTTACTGTTTATTTATATTTATGTCAGTTCTAGGGAAAGGGGGGGGTGATTTGAAATTTTAGGTTTTTTTATTATAATTTTTTTTTTAAACTTTTTTAATTTTTATTTATACTATTTTTCAGACTCCCTAGGGTACTTTAACCCTAGGTTGTCTGATCGATCCTATCATATACTGCCATACTACTGTATATGGGGATTTTCCTCATTCATTACAATGTGCTATCAGCACATTCTAATGAAGGGGTTAAAACAAAATAGCCTCGGGTCTTCGGAAGACCCGAGGCTACCATGGAGATGGATCGCCGCCCCTGATGACGTCACGGGGAGCGGCGATCCCAGGTAAGATGCCGGCGCCCACGCTGTGAAAACACCCACGATCGGTGCTAGCAATATGCAGCAAAGACTTACCGGCTATGGAGAGGGCACAGCCCGTGAGCCCTCTCCATGCAGCGCGATCCGATCGTCGCAGTGAATACACGGCAGGCGGTCGGGATTACCGGCGTATAAGATGACCCCAGAGAAGACAGAAGATTTTTCTGTCTTCAAAAGTCGTCTTATACGCCGGAATATACGGTATGTTTTTTAAAATGGCAAAAAAAGTGTCATTTTCAACTTTGGGCGCTATTTTCCGTTACGGGGTTAAATGCAGTGAAAACCCGTTATTATATTTTGATAGATTGGACATTTTCGGACGCGGCGATACCTGATGTGTTTATGATTTTTACTGTTTATTTATATTTATATCAGTTCAGGGGGGGTTAGTTATTTTTTCATTATATATTTTTTTCCTTTTTTATTTTTACTATTTTTCAGACTTCCTAGGGTACTTTAACCCTAGGTTGTCTGATAGATCCTACCATATACTGCCATACTGCTGTGTGGCAGTATATGGGAATTTTCCTCCACATTCATTGCTGATCACACATTGTAATGATAGGGTTAAAACGAGACAGCAGAAGACCCGAGGCTGTTATAATGTCGGATCGCCGCTCGCTGATGACGTCACGGGGAGCGTCGATCCTCTCCAATCCACGGGATCGGTGCTAGCGATATGCAGCAAAGACTTACCGGCTATGGAGAGGGCTCGGCCCGTGAGCCCTCTCCATGCACCCGGCATGTGACTTAGTGTTACGTCACATGTCAGTAAGGGGTTAAGCAGCTGTAAAAATGTGCCACGCGCCCCTTCATCACCACAAGGGAATCCAGAAAGGGGATTGGGGATTTTATAACTTTTGTCAGTTTAATAGTCACCTATAAGGAAACCTACCACCACAGATCTACCTATTGAGGTAGATCCGGTGGTAGGTGCACCTACCATTTGGAAGGATAGCTCTTATTAGGGCTAATCCTGTACTCCTCTCGATCTTTTATAATCTTTTTTTGGGGTAATATGCACATTTTCTAAAGAGAATACTGGGGCGTGGTGTAGCCGGAGCTGAGGTTACACGGCACAACTACTCCACACCCCAGTAGCCTCTTTGATCCTCCCACCCAGAGATCTTTACCGCACAGCACTCGTTCGCGGAGCCGGAGTTGTACACATGTGCAGAACTTCGACTTTGCGGTCAAGTGAAGATATCTGAATACCTGATCTGTTACCAAATAGTGATGTCATTGAATCTTACTTTATACCCACCAGTGATGTCAGAACACATGACTGGAAGTAACTAGTACCTGACTGATGTGTACATGCTACTACCTGCAATCCTGAGACATAGAGATTATCTGGTGGCCAGCAGAGGGAGCTGTAGAGAGAGCAGAGAGAGGGGGTCACAGCTACAGGCACAGCAGTGTTACCATAGGCTCAGGCACAGCAGTGTTACCATAGGCTCAGGCACAGCAGTGTTACCATAGGCTCAGGCCACAGCACGTGTACCATAGGCCAGGCGACAGCGTGTTACCATAGGCTCAGGCACGCAGTGTATGCCAATAGGTTTCCTAGGTCAACAGCAGTTTACCATAGGCTCAGACCAGCAGTGTTACCATAGGCTCAGGCACAGTACAGTGTTACCATAGGCTCAGCCAGCTACAGCACAGCAGTGTTACAATAGGCTCAGGCGCAGCAGTGTTACCATAGGCTCAGGCGCAGCAGTGTTACCATAGGCTCAGGCACAGCAGTGTTACCATAGGCTCAGGCACAGCATTGTTACCATAGGCTCAGGCACAGCTACAGGCACAGCAGTGTTACCATAGGCTCAGGCACAGCAGTGTTACCATAGGCTCAGGCACAGCATTGTGTTACCATAGGCTCAGGCACAGCAGTGTTACCATAGGCTCAGGCAGTGTCATACACACAGATGGTGGTAGCAGATACCAAATATATATTTTACCCAGAGTCACATGGAGCGGCTGTGCAAGATTGTAAACCTGACAGTGCAGATTAATTTAGCAGACATACATACACTCAGCTATATATCAGATTACCTACCATCAGAGGGGGCGTGTCCTACTCTTTGGCCCCTCCTATCTACTTTTTCCTGTCCCATGCCTCATCTCGCCATGTCATGTGACCAGGGTGATGTCATCTAAGTTCTTTTACCCAGATACGTTTGCAACGTCTACCCCATGTATGTATCTGATCACATGAAATCACAGCAACCTCCATGAACCCCTATTCTTTTCCATCCTCTATGGAGGCTGCTGTGATTTCATGAGATCAGATAAATACATGGGGTAGACATTGCAAATTTACAGTGGAATAAATTCAAAATGCTGAACAAGAGACAAATAAATGCAAATCTTTCAGGCTTTGTATTTATGGCGGTACACGTGACACATCCCCTTTATTTTTTGGGTCAATACAATTGCAGAGATGACACATTTATGTAGTTTATGGTATGCCTTTGAAAAATGTATGATTTGGACATTTCCATTTTGGGGGTTCACCACATGGGATAGTGATTTTTATGTACCTGGCAGTTTAGGATGCTGGGATACATAATAGGTTTGTAGCTATGTTGTAAGCCTGGTGTCAAAATGGATGGACCTGTGGATGGACTCGGGCTACTTAATTTAGACCGGACCTGTACTCTGAACCGTGTTTCAGAACCTGTTCCTGAGCTTGTGCCCCGATACAGTGCCTGTTCTCTTATACTCGTATGTGCGCATATTTATCGGTATCTAGGAGGAAATCCTGGTTCTGGTATCATATTGTTAAATATAAACAGATAGTTTGTAATGATATTAATATGTCACACATATCTATGCCGTCTCCTGTGTTCCAGTGCTCTATCTATGTAGTAAGTTTTGTGCTGGTCCAGTATATATGTAATAGTCTGGGTTTGGATACCAAATCTGCGTAGTAATATATACTGAATATATAGTCTATACGGTTGAAAAAAGACACTTGTCCATCAAGTTCAACCAAGGAAGGGAAGGGATTGGATGAGGAAG